>JABASH010000426.1:0-40919 GCA_019776445.1 Tomocerus maximus
GTCAAGTCTAGCGACAATAAAGAAGACAGAGACACTGTACATTAAACATTCTGATGGTTCTAAGATTCTACTCTAAATTAATTAGGATAAGAATACATTATACTCTGCTAAAATATATTGACCAAATACTTCCAGAGTCCCAAACTAATGACTGACTGTTTCCGATCTATTTAATTGAACTCTTCATTTGATGACAGTTTTAAATTGGATGCTACTTCGATTTAGTCTGTAGTTCATATTCGCAACTGTTTATCAAACTTTTAGTGAAACTGAATTTTAAAAGTTATTTCCTCCCACTTAGCATTTCTTTAGTAGTTAGAGTAGAGATCACTGACTATAACATTCACAAAACAGGTATGATAAGATAAAATCTGGTAATGCACACTACGGAACCTTCAGGTAACAATTATTTAACTCCTAATATGATTATTAGGAATATCATCTGAAGGTTTTTTATGAACATATCCATGTAAGTACTTACAATTACAATGAAGTTTTATTTAAGACATTTAATTGCCATTTAGACTGTAGGGAGCTAATCTGCGATTCTAATCTCTGGTAAGGGCGTGTTCAATGAACGTGCTTTAACAAATTACAAACCTCGCGATCCAGTTCTTTTTTGAGGTAAACGTGAGCCTGGTTGCTGCCAAGATTTTCAATCCTGAGCAATTCGTTGGCGATTTGTCCGCGCAACCCGAATGTCAATGGATCTCCGTCTTTATCATAGCCCTTAAGAGTGTAGATTAGACTCCCTGGGGGAGTACTTGGCCCTTCCTTCAGTCTCAGAACAATTTCGCTTTGGCCTTCGCTCAGAACAAAATGTGGCAAGATGTTCGCCTCCAGGTTCCCCGTGAGGAAACTCAGATAGAAAATCAGTCCAAAGAGAATATATTTATTTAAAGGGAAGAAGAAAAATCTTCGTTTATTATTTTCTACAGTTTGTTGTTGTCTTTCATTTGTATTTCCATTTGGCAGATGGCTGTTGTTGGCATTGACTGATGAGCTGGAAGAGCTGCTGTTTTCAAAACAATCCCCCGTTTTCGTTTTCTTGGGAAGGGAAATTAAATCTCTCTCATTAGATTTGCGTTTTAAATTTGCATTTTGTATTTGGACATTATTAAATGTTGACATTGATTGGCATCTCGAAAGAAGAGGATTTCTACAGAAATTCCAACTTCGTCGTGTGCTGTGCGTGTGTGTTTGTGTAGGCGGAGGTGGGCTCGACGCCCCACTTGTTCTCGTCCCAGCGTTTTCCGTCATATTGTGCATCTCATCTCATTCTCACAGCAAATCATCACAATCCATCTGAAAAGCAACAAATAAAGTTTTCTATAAGAACGGCAATTACAATACAAACCGTCGCAGAAAAAGGAAAGAGCATCCTTATTAGTTTAATTGCACTCTTGTGCTTTATCATTCACTCCATTTTTGATGTTTTCGACAGCACTACATAATTTGCGTTTGTTTGTCGAAGCTCTCGCTTTTTAATTTTCCTCTTATTTACACTCATGAACACAATAATCCTTCCAAAGGAATTTATAAGCTTGCAGATAATCTCTAGTCGTGCAAACAATATCTAATGCTATGAATCCACATAAAAGCATCTCACACCATTTTCTCATGTGTATTTAAAAAGCATCTGATAAACTTTTGAAACCTGAAATTCTGTTCACACGTAGACAAACAAATCTGTTGCAATTATCATGGAGTGTATAAGTAAGAAAGCGACAGCTGTGCAAGGTACAGCAAACTACAAGATATCCTGATTCTTCTCAACCATTGCAAATTCTAACTAACAAAATGTATTTAAGGATATTCCATGAAAACAATTTTTGGAAGCATTTCAAATGTGCAGGGTAAATGGAAGATATTCGTTTAAAAATATTACTCTAAAGTACTTGTAGATTGCTTGCCTCTGTTTTTCAAATTAATTCTAATTTGTTTTGCTGTAAGAGCAAGCAATTAAAGAAGAATGGTATTTAAAGCTCAGTTGGTACACAATGAGACGAGAGTGGTGCACCAGTTTCTATTGCATTTAAGTTTCATTCAGCCAGGGGCAAGACGATTAAGGACAATTTGGTTGTCATTATTTGTTATTTTATTGTGCTATAGTTGAAATGAGTGGAGGATTTTGATTTTAGAATGTTCTATGGCTAATTCATAATGTGATCTCTATCATTTGCTAATTCTTGAGGGAAAATAAATTCTGTTTCACCTGCACGCATTAGATATTTCGTTTCTACACAATTCACAGCCACCAACACCATACATCAAGCCCTGTATCAATTTCTACTTTTAGCTTGCTTCTTATTTATATTAGCACCTATTCATAAGAGGTCCATTGTACAAGTACCTGCATTAAAAATTGAATGGAAAGAATCAACTGATGAGTTTCTCTTCAGTTTGGGATATTATTTAGGCAAAGCTATACAATGTGCGTATAGTTAGAAGCAAAGGAAGTGCAGTTAGTGTGCCTACGATACGAAAATTATTACAAATTACAATCTCATTTCTCAACTATCTATTGAAAGTAGACTAGTATAACCAAATAGCAAAATTATGTGCACTCTGTACTTGCCTCTTGAATACGATCGTTTCTTGAGTTACTAAGATAATTCATCCGCAGAGTGGCAAAGCAAATAAGAAAGAGGCTTCTGGGAATTGCGGATAAAGAAGGCAGTGTGTTTCTGAAGAATAGCATAGAAAGATTCAACCGCAGAATAAAAATATTAAATATCTTTTTTCTGCTGATTAGACTCATTTTGGTGTTTAGCGGTTTGGTCTCCTTATATTTTCTGTACCTAAGCATCTGATAGCTATTAACTTGACTTCTCTATGTGGGCTATCATTATCTTGCATTAGGGATCTTAAGAAACTCAAGTGTCAAGTGAATGGAAATTAGGACGCATCCAAAAAAAGGCTTGGGTGTCTTGTCTTCCTTGCTGTGGGCATTGTTTATCCTTACTTTGTGGCAAACAGAGCATTTTCGCAAAAGAGTATTGCATGTAATGCAGTAATTGCATCGTAATAAATGGTAAAATGAATTCTCACTTTCTCATTTGAACCTTTTCTGTTATTGCGCTGCACACCTTTCCGTAGTCCGCATAGAAAACAACGGCGAGCGCCAATAACTCAGACATAACGTAACACGTTCATGTAATGAATGGAAGCCTCTGGCTCTGAATCCACCAGAGATATGGAAAAGGTGATTTGAGTTCACAGTTTTTGTCTTGACTTGATTTGAGGTGAGGCGAAAATAAAAACATCTCGAATGATAGTCATTTCCCTTTCTTTCAGAATTATCATTCCTTCATTTAAATCAAATCCAATCTACTCTCACACGCTCTGGTTTACGTTGGCACTTCATACATTAACCAATGCCCAAAGTACATACGAGACACATTTGCACATACATTTGCCACTTTGCCAACTTCAAAGTTGTCCGTATCTGAATTATGTAAAGTTGATTGGATTATACCGTTCTCTAATGTTATGTCATTATTTGATTATGCGTGAGAAAATATCTGCTATTACCCTATCGAAACGACCATGTTCTTGATACTAAGCACATTCTGCAGGTCCTACATAAATACTGCTTGTGTAAATAGAGATAAGGGCGGAAGGAAAATGGAAATCTTAATCTTAACCAAAATGACACGCACTTCTTCGGTTTGACGCTCTCAGCTAGTGCAATTTTATCTTGATTTCTTAGATTCGACTGACGCGACGTGATCGAGTTGTTATTGTTTACTTTCGTTCAGATATTGCATCTTAAATAGTACACACATGTATACGTAAGCAAATAAGTGGTGTGAATTTTGGCAGAACTAAAGCCTATAGCTCGATAATCATAATCATTCAGCTACTCTACATTACAAGCAATAAATGATTGCATTCTCTTGATTTCACTTGTAGTTTGGTTAAAACCAAATCCAAATTATATTTAAACTAAATCTCCACAATTAATTTTCTCCTAACAACATTTCAGCTAAATCTCTCAACCTGAAAGCTGACTTTACATTAGAAATTAATTTGAATGTGGTTAGATAAGCCTTGATAGAGTTATTATGCAGAAGATGTGGGTTAGTCTAAATATTTTTTGCTAACTGAGGAAGTCAAAAATGCGAAGCATGAAATGCGAATTAATCTTTTCTTGAATTATCAAATATGCAAATCTAGATTTAATTTTCTCGCCTTCCTCTGGGTCTTAATTCACACTTGTATTTAACAGAACAGAACAAAATGGAGCCCACGCTCACATACTAGACTACAAATCCAAATCCATCTTTCCATCTGCATAGCTAAGTGTTTAGCACATTAAAAAGTAGTGAATGAATGTTTAGTGTGTGTGTGGTTGGTAGTTGTAGCTGAATTGTGGATTGGGTAAGTCAGCGGATGCGGTTTTGGCGTGGTGGGCTCCTCTTCATCCTCTGATCTGACTTGGCTGAATTGCATGGGTGCAGGCAGCAGGCACATTGTGAGACTTTTTCGGTGGCAAGCAAGCAAGGCGAGTATGAAGCAACTCAGCCTGGGCGTCCCGTTACTTTTAGCTGTCTTTTTCTTCTCCGTTGTATCTCAATTGCCATCTCAGCGACTCACACCCTCCACATGGCTGTGCTACTACTACATTAGCACAAAGATGACATTTACATTAAATGAGATGTTGTCCAAATTGCAGTCCAACAACGTTACTAGGCTCTTCCCGACTAAGCAAAGTGCCATTGCGGTCGTGTAAACGAGGCCAATTTAGACAGCAATAAAAATTGCATAAATGTCGCTGTAGATTTCAGCTAATCGCTTTTGCAACTTATTCCAAGTTATTCCACCTATCTGTGCTCATTACTCTTTTATTACCCCCGAACTAGGATTCCTGACTACACGCTCTAGGCGAGAAGAGTCTAATTGTTTTTGTTTATTTACATCTATTTATATTTTACGTCTCTGCAAACACCACGGTTGGTGGTGGTGAAGAGCAATTCAGAGATTCATCAGCTATGTAAAGACTTGTAACGCTGCAGTAAAAGGTACGTCCATTGCAGCGTTTACAAATAGCTATTTGTGTGTGTACAAATTGTCGAGGATGTTAATGCTGTTCTGCCTGGCTGGCTAAATTACGTTGCATTCGTTATATTTGTGATGTGATGGCATTGGCTTGGCTTCACTTGGGTTGTTTCTTTCTGGCATCGCTTCATCTCAAGATCAGTCAGCTGAGCAAAACGGTTAAAACCTAAAACCGCGACGACGAGACAGACGACAAGATACTTACTCAGATGCAAACAACTTAAATACCCGAAAAAAATTAGTACGAAATAAAAACTACAACGTGCTGCCTAGCCTTTTCTTAGCCTTGAAAGTTGGAGTTCAACGAGGTAACTAAACGATTCGAGTTAATTCTCCTTCCTGGCTTACTTACACATATAAAAGTCTGTCTCTCAAGTTCAATGTAGCGCTACTCTGGAATTCCTCCGCAGAAAAATGTGTCGAGCACACAAAAATGACAGAGTGGAATGGTAATGAAATGGGCTACAACCAAAGACTGACTAATTATGTAAATAAATAACGCTACGAAAAAGATAACTTTTCTATTGCAATTGTGTGGAGCTAACGATACCTATCTGCTTAAATACTTTTTGTTTACCTACTTTGCTACGGAGAGATGATGAACAGAAATATGCATATCTGTCAATATGCAATTTGTGTAATAGAATGAAATTATCTTTCGTTTCGGCCGACTTCCCCAGACGCTATGTTAGTTAACTTTACTATGTAATCACGGATTATATTACAAAGCTAACATTAAATACTATAACGCATACATAGCGTATAAGTACAAAGACCCAACTAAAAAAGTCAACAAACTACATCCATGCCAATTAGCTAGGGACTTGGTAAATGTAATCCAAACACACACACAAGTATGTATCATGCAATCCTATTCATTTCTTTGACAAAGTTGTACTGACACTGACTACATACATAGCATTCAACTCAAGACTTTGACTTGGTTTTTTGTGAAACGTATATGAAATACTAATTAGTGAAAAGTAATAACAGATTTGTAATGAAGGAATGTTCCCCCAGAACTGGGTTTTAAATAATCTCTTGTCTGCAGTCTGTATAGTAAAATGTTGTATAAATATTAGTTGAATTTTACAAGTTTGCAATTTTTGAATCCTGAATACGACTTGAGACTTGAAGTCGAGTTTTGAGGTCTGAGTAGTGATGCTGAATTCGGGGGTAAGTCATCAAGGTTCAAGGCGTGATGATATTAATTGATAATATGATATGACTATTAATTGCATTGAGTTGCACAATCAAATGAAACGAAAGAAATAATATGTCCTATTTAATTCACAATCACATTAAGCAGCAAAACTTCCCTTTCTGTCCCGGAGAAATTGATCTACTTTGATGTTTAGACTACATTATATTATTCTTATTCGTCTACCACACACACGTGGGAGACAATTCGAAAAAGACAGATGGAATCAGTCAACTTTAATAGCAAAATTGATGTATGAGCCAAAAAGTATTTATCTTAGATTGTTTTGCAACTTGTCTGTCTGGATTTATTTTTTAGTCCCTTACTTAGGTATTGTATTAGGTACAGAGAGAATGTTCAGTGTGACATGGTTCGTATAGGGACGACGATCAGAGAGAAGATGCACACACCCAAGTGAACAGTTAGATTTTTTCTTCCTGTTTGCGGAGAGTGCCAATTCGAAATGGCATGAGACGAGGCCAAGGTGGACGTAAACGATGAACATATGAAACTCATCTGCAACTCTATAGAAGTTCACAGTGTGCGGTGGAGTTAATATAAAGTTATAGTGCTACAGCTGAACAAACGGGGTTACTTTAATAGAAATCTCCGTCAAAAACATGTTCGTAGTCAGTTACATTAGTATACATAGATGTAGATAGTAGAGTAGTCTACAATGCAAGGTTAAGTATAATAAATGGGGACGGGACATTGACTATGAAAAGTTAGTTGGACTTAAATAGGAGATAGATGGAGAAAAAAGGAGACTAGAAAAATTATCTCGCTCAAGATTAAACTGCTACGGAACATAGAAATTGGTTATAAGTAGACGATTTATCAATTTGGACTGGGAGAAGATTAGAGTCTGCAGAACGGAGGGAGAAAGGAAATCTATCTAATAAAGTGAATTTGAGGCAGACGAGTTACTTAAGGAAGAGAATTTAAGAGACGAAGACGAACTATTAAATAAAACACAGGAAGGAATTGCAAATTGCAGTTTAGTGATTCCTCTGCACAACTTAATTTATATTTCAGGCACTATATCTGTTCTCTAAGTGCTTAGGCACAAGAAAACTTATTGTCAGTAGGCATAGATGCTACGGAGTGGGAATGGGAGGCAGAATTTTTGAAGAGGAGCCAAACGAGTCAAAGTCAAGTTGAATGCTAAAGTGCATTTGTTCGCAATCAGTCAGAGTCAGATGCAGATGTACACACGAAAAGAGTCGTCGAGGGAAATGAGAAGGAGCCACGCTATCTAGAACTGCATTTACGCCAAACTGAATGATAATAATAGTAAAATGGAAATGAAAGAAGATCTCCAGACTGCGTAGTATCGCCTCTCCGAGGCTGTTGGGTAGTTAGATAGGCAGGGAATTCAGGCTACTCCAAATAAATTGCAGAGAGCAGTTAAATACATGGAAACATGAAATGAATGAGCAAATCAAGTTCAGAGATGACGACAAAGCAACGAATGCAACAACATGACACGACAGTTCAAGAGATATTCCTTTTCTTTTGTTTTCCTCTTTTTATGCAGATGAAGAAAAAGGCAAGTCGACTGAAATCAACTCAAGTGGATTGGATTCCCAACTGCATGCAAATATCTAGAGCAGCTCAAACCATGAAATCTCTCATGATGATGATGAGATCAACACTAACAAATACGTCAACGCAAATTCCTTCAAACAAGTATCACAACCCATCTTTGTGTTATTACGATTTCCTTTTCCCCATTTTAGTTTTCCTTTTTACTGCAATTTCAAAAGGTCTATTCTCTGTATACACTATAATAATATCTCTAGAAAATATATTTTCTTAAACACAACCAGTATAACTCGAATATTTTGAAACCTGCCAATTATATATGCTGCAAATTTTTCATATCAGTACAAAGTGCAAAACCCTATACATTAAGTAGGTATTATTTTGTGCTGTATCTATCTACAATTTACACATAAAACTTTTGTAATTGATAACTCGAATCTCTAATTCGCAAAATAACTTAGTGTTCCGATTTTAAACAATATTGCATCTAAAAAAGAGTGTGCAAATACATCTGTAGTGTTTAATGTAAAATTTTATTAATTTGTGGTTTTATCTAGATCAGCGTCAATCCATAGACATACTTAACCTTCTTGAAAGACGCCTGTAAAATCCCAAAATGAATTTCTTTGAAGTGGCCTTTCGTAATGCTATCATAATCTATACTGCAATCAATTTGACATGGTTTCAGTTTGTATTTGTGTAGCACAATTAGCAGGTCAAGTAAATGTATGATTTCAGAAATTAATGTTGCGATGTAAGGGCCACATCACGGACATGACTATCTTGTTGGATTACATAAATGAGTGTATCTGGAATAATGAGGTCCATTTCTAAATTGGAATTTTAAATCGTAGATTTTGATCGTGAATGCTAAACAAAATGAGAGATGATAGCATTCAATTTCATGATTTCCTTCGGTGGAAAGACGTTTTTCATAGCAGCAGCAAGGTTTCAGATAATAAGCAGTTTAAGTAAGACAACAAGATTAACTTGAGCTTAATCCTGTTCAACTGCATTTAGTAGGAGATAATGTAGAATTGCAAGGTAAGGTTTTGTATTTAAAGTATTATTCCAAGATTGTAATTAATTGACCCGTCAAGATGGGCAGGTGAGAAATTCTGTTGTACGTCTTGTTCACTATGGTCTAAATATTTCTGTCTTATCTTAGTTTATAAAATGCTTAGTTTACTTGGCTGAAAGTCATACATAATGGACGTGATACACATTTTTAGTTTCTGCGCATTCACAGCAAAACAAAACTCTCATTAAGTCTTCATTCACATTCACACAAGCAAACGTTTTATTTACTCATGACGGATGAGAGTCCCCCAGAAGAGAGTCGTCTAAATCTGAATTGTCTGCATTTAATTTATCATCTCTGCTCTCCAATGAACATCTCTCTTATTCTCTAAGAATATAATACGACTTTATTGCATGTACATTAATAGACGATGAGATGTCCTTGTCTTGCCTTTAATTTTTTGGAAATGAAACTCGTTAAGTTGTATTCAAGTAGATGGTGATGGGCTGAGAGTCGCTCGTTTATTAGTCTGACTGAGTTGACTGACTGTATGCAGTGTGAGTAGTATGGGAAGTAGGCAGTTCGCAGTGGGAAGAGATAGTGAATGAAACCGAGGCAAAATGATAGCAAATGATCTCGATCGCTCATTTTCCTTCACAGAAAAGAAGCTAACCTAATGGACTTTTTTATTTTTGGGATTGATGATCATGTTGACTTTGAGTGAGGACTTGCTAATGCTCCAGTGAACATCTGTATCTCGAGACTCTCTCATTATTGCACATTGTTATCTTTGACTAGTACCATCGCTTCTGTGTGTAGTACCTCTGTATTATTTTAGAGCTCTAAATAAAGTAAAGTACCTATCTACCTTGTCAAGTTGCAGTGTGAGCACAGAATAGATATGGACGAATGCAAGAAATATAATATTATTATCACATACAAGTGACTACTTCATTTGGGATTCTGGCCGACTACTATACATGTACATATATATAACAAAAGATACTATAAGTACAATTCAAATAAAAACTAAAACACTGAAATATATGTATGTGATAGCTGAAACAAGTAAGCGCTAATCTGCGATGCAGTATAAAGAGCACGTTCGCAAAAATTATTATCTGAGAGGAATCTTATGACTCTGACCTAGGTACATCATTTTATTCAATTCCACACACAGAACAAAGCAAGGTCAAGTTAACATAAAGAAGCGGATAAACTTCATTTCATTCCGTAATGCAATTACATACTAATGCATAATGGCTGTACCTTTACATATTTTATAGTTCATGTACTTGTGTAGCTCTCTAGTGCAAATATATGCGATGGGAAATGGAAATCATTTGCACATTGCCATATGGAAACATAAACATTTCTTGGAATACCATTAGAAGTGATTTGTTTTAGTTTCCTCACATATCTGGGATACCTTGACTTGATGAAACAGGTAAACTTTCCCACATACTTCATATTTACGGCAGACAGTCAGAAATACATTCAACTAGGCACTCTGCTTAATACCTCCTCTTTCACAGATTTACATCTCGTGATTGCTATGTAATTTTTACGCAACCATCTTCTAGTTAATATAAATTGCGCCAAAATAATATCGCCATGATACATCTAGTACTGCACTGTAATGAAAATAATGTGCCTACTTAGGCGGACTGGAAAAACTGGGTAAACTTAATTTGAAAGATAGCTAGGTACTTGGATTAATTGTAGATACTGTCAATTCAAGGCAATTACACTACAGCAATAATGATCGGCGAGTCAAGTTTCAATTTCCCACAGTGAAGTGAAAGGTCATGAAAAGATTTCTTATCAATGTGAAGATTAATTATTACGAAATTTTTATTTCCTTCCTTCCTGGTCGGTAGAACGAATGAAAGAATAGTATAACCAATTGATAAGTACCAAACCATATAAAGCAGCAGCTTTCTTAGTTAGTCCTGTAAATCTATACTGTTTGTGTTGGCTACTCAAGAAGTCCAATTGAATACGGGATTGAAAAACTAAAATATTTATTAACGGAGATGCATAGACAATAGACAGTGGACATCCCTTCACTATTTTGCTGCGAGAATATTATATTTATTAAATGCTTAACATTATTAGATTGGTAGTTTCGCAGTTGTGACGATTTGTTTTAGACTGTTATTAGTTATTACCCCCACACCGAACGGCTGCTGCAAATGTAATTGTAAATGAGGTAAAAGGGGCACATTAGAAAAATTTTGACTTTATAGCAATAATAGAATAATACCGTTATAAAGATACCGTATTGGCTCCCATAAAGTCAAATTGAATGTTAATTGAATTGGATGTAATATTAGGGATGAGAAATTGCTGAGTATTACAGCAGATGTACTTAACTAAATAAATAACACTACTCTGTGCTGCAGTTTGGATAAACAAGAACATTAGTGCGAGTGTGGAAATTGCAGATATTAGTGCATATGAGATAACAGGAGTTTATTGCACGATTAGTGAGCTAAATGAGACAGTTTAGGTGGGGATGGATTGGCCTACATGAAGAGGAGTACGAAGTAGTTGATTTGGTGGAAACCGAATCGAAGTAAATAATGGCAACAAAACGTAATAGAAGGTTTCAGAACACAAAAGAATGAAAGCCCAAGGATGATGAGCTGCACTTGGACATGCTCTACGTCCATTTGCCTCCAAAAAACGAGCAGGTTCTTAGCAGACGAGACGTTGAGTTATCCCTGCACAGAGGAATATCTCTATTGCTCCTGTTTTTTGCTCAATTGAGGATCTCGTTGAAGAAATTGAGTGAAGTGGAGTGGAGGGGAGTAAATAAAAGCGGCAAGAGAGTAAATAGAGAAGCTTTTGAGGAAAAACATTTGAGAATGAAGAAATGGGTAATGATTTGTAGTAAACGAACGGTTCTCTTGGCTCGCAACAAAGAAATTCCATAAGAAGGAGCCGTCCAGTAAGTAATTTCCCCTAATAATGCAATCCAATGGATTGCATATTACTTAATTCCCTTGAGACAGACAGACTGAGCTTCAAGTGCCGAGACAGAAGATTCGGCAAAGTTGCAAAGAGTATCTTCATAATATTATGCTTTGGTAGGAGTGGAAAGGAAAAACTGGTAATTCTTTCATTCCATCTGGCTATAGGGCTTTGTTTTGCTATTGGATGAGAAGAAGTTGGGATTACGTCCATTATTGAGTCAGAGAGAGAATTCCTGCCATTCTACGGAGACTACTGACTTTCGCATCTCGCAAGGCTCGCAAGGAAAGGTCCAGTCGCTGAGATAGATGTGCTAAGTCAAAGCCCTTTCCACGATGTTGGAAGACTCGAAGAGTAGCTGTACCACTGTAACAGTTGCAAATAGTCTAAATGTGCCGTTTTACTGAACTAATACTTAAATGCCTCTATTAGCATTTCCTCTAACTCTTACTTGTACGAATGCAGAGGAAACTGGGAAAACGCTGAACAACTCATCCGTTGCTTTTGCTTTGTTTGCATTCGTTTGGTTTTTGGTCCATTCCACTTCATCTGATCCAATACTATACTCTGCCTCTTTGCATGCAATCCAATACTCATGAACTCGAAAAAACTCTCATTGTCAGTCAATACTGGTACAATTCTTGTTTCTTAAGTATACAGTTGTGTGCTGTTAGATTTGGTTCGTGTGTGAGTGTGACTTTTGGAAAACTTGACTCGTCCGGCTTTTACTTGGCTTTTGCTTGCGCAATAGACAGATGATTACATAAGCTATATTAATGTCCATGGTCAAGATATTTCAGCATGCCAAGCTACGCACTCCATGCATTTCCATTTTTCATCGGCCAACTCGAATCTATTTTACGCTGGGCTATTTGGCTATTTTATTGTACTAACGTCATGCCATGTCCGTCGCTGAGAATCGATTAGTCGTTTACAAGACAAGTTTTATAGATCTGAATGCTGAATGCAACGCTAAACTTTTTCTTACTCGCTCTCCACTTGAGTATTCAGTTCAGATCGGCAGAAATGTGAATAGGGAATGTAAACCTAAACTGCATCTCCCATAAATCTTGCAGGGTTTAGTCGATTTGCGAAAAGATAATATTTTGCACTGAGTGCATGCTTCTCTGTACATACGTTTATTTTGTTTGATCGTATCTATACTGATATGTCGTCTATCTGCCTTGGCCTGCCTTACCCATTCAACTATTAAGACAGCAGCCAGCTACGTGATTATTCTGATTATGTGCTATAATATCCTGTTTTGCCAGTTCAGGCGATAAAGTTGATTTAACATTCCCTTTTACATAATAATAACATTGGAAACTACAGGTACAGTTTCCTAGCTGTCTGTCATCTATCCTCATCTCTCGCCTCTGCCAACATAAATCCTCTCCACCAAATTCCAAAGCGGTTCTTGTGTTTTTGCATTCCCTTTCCTTCCTTTCGCAATGCAATTGCTTTCCTTCCATTTTATCGCAGCAGGAATAGCAATAATAAATTCGCAGATAATAACAGTTCAACCGTAACATGCAATAGAAACAAAAATACTCGATTTGAATTGAATTAGCATCCTCTTTCTCACCTCCACTACTATAACTATCCTCTTCCCACATAGGCGGCATATTTTCACTAGCAATCGGGTGTTAATGCAAAGTTACCTTTTAATAAATATCGAATGCGTCCGTCGGTGATCGTTAAACTTGCAAACACCTACGAACGTGTCATATTTATTTCGAATTTGCATCAAACAAATCTTCCCAAGTTTTCTTGGGTCAACAACCAATAATTTCATTGGTATCTTAACGGTTAAACTGCACTGTCTCAATAACTCACTTTCCAAATAATACCTGCTGCGTAATAATCTAGTACAATGTAGTACAAGTATTCGTTCATCCTTATCTAAGTATAGTATATGTAATAATTATTTTCATTAATTGCATATCTGAGGTGAGTTTTGCTAGTCACGAACATGAATGTTTAGATTTGATTCAAAAACAGAAAAACTTTTATTAGCGTTTGCTTTGAGTTGAAATAAATATGGCGTTCCTGATGCCTTTGATTTTGAATGCCTAGGAAATCAGGGTTGATTCGTTGGGTTGATGGGAATTGACTTATTGTAGGATTAGGTAATGAAAACAGGATTTGTAAGGCTTACATGTGTAAATGGTCAGTAAATGACAAGTTGAATAGCATGATGGTATTGTTACAATGTCGAGGTTAAGTAAACTTTAGTTGAGTCGACGACAGGAGTACAAGAGAGACATGGAGCTAACTGCATCTATTTAAATCCATGCCATGTGAACAGAAAAGCATTTTTTAATGTTGAATGCGTCTGGTATTCCTACAACGAATAGACTAAACACGTCAACAATGTTTTTCTGCCGAGGAGAGAGACCACCATGGGGCCATTGCTACATCTTCCTCTTTGCACATCGACATGCCTCTCATTCACAAGTACAGTCATTCATTGAATATCCTCTGAGTGCTAGGCATATCATTACCCAAACAAACAGTTACCCAGTTTTACACACGACGCAAAAAAGTCAATGAAGCCAAGAAATCGGGACAGCGTGCATTTACATCTGCCTGACATATCTGGCCACTTACTTGGTCTAACAATACCTTCAGTTGCATTTAAAACTGGTAATTTCTCAATTGTGTGGCTATCGAGGTTTCTGTTGATTAGACCATTAGAAATGAGAATTGGTCCTCAAGACACAAAACCAAGATAATCATGCAGTCGATTATGGTGAGTGGAGTCCTAAGACCCTCCTCTCCTAATTACAATGATTGTCTGCAGTAAAACAAATAAAGAGTTGCTAGAGTAAAACGATTTGAAAGTGCCGAAAGCTAATAGTTTGACATGATTTGACATGCTGAGGCTAAGTAAGTCAGGAAGAAATTAGAGAATGGAAAATAATAGAATACAAATTAGCAGAGCTAAACACACAGAAGGCAATTCTCTCGCAATTGTCTACACACATGCATCTATAGGGACTTGTTCTGTGTGCATAGGTAAGTAGGGAATTTCTTGCACGAGAAATAAGTTTCTTGGTGTTTGGAGTGGGCCGGCAGATTTGGTAGAAGAGAGATGATCGGATGTTGCGTAGAACTACACAAAGAGACTACTGACTCACTCATTTTTTCTGTATGAATGAACGATGACAATCACGAGTCTATTTTTAGTGTGGACGGACTCTCATTCCTTCCCACTTGCAACTAAACACACATGCAGACCTATGGAAATCAGGAACTACGTGGTCTAGGGCCAATATATCTGCAAGAGATAGCAATAGAATGCAATCATGCGACTCTCTGTCTATTATCATTATTATATTATAGTGTATGACTCTAGTGGGTCAATGTGTTCGGAGTAAAGTACCTTAAGCCATATCTGTCTGTACTCATGCACACACAATACGTGCTTTACTCATGTGAGGAATAAATGCGTTCTTCGTTGATGTTCTAGTATAGTAGTAGTAATGCCCGTAATTACTACTACATGCAGATGCGATCAGAATAATCTATTTTCTTCTGTCTGTACTTATACGAACGTAAGTATATGATGTAAAGTATGAGATGCATTATTCATATAGTTATTTAAATATAACATTTGATTTGGTCAATCTCTGTCTCCACTTCACTTCTCTGCGAAGTGAATTACAGAACTGAGTTTTAGTGACAAATCAATCATCCATGACATGACATTTATTGCAAATTCAATTCTTCCATATGTGCTCCTCACAATCCCATTTCTCTCTCCTCCATTGTGTTTGATATTTGATTTGCCATTTTGCAAATGATTATAATGATGATAAGACTTGAATTGGCTGTGCAGAAAGACATTCTAAACCAAGGCAAATGAAGCCAGACTCAAGATGGATATGATGTGTTCTGTGACAAAGCGTGAAATGGTTTCACATCAGGATGTGCATATTCAGAGAGGGAGGTAGAGCAATAATCCTTATGCTAATCTCAGTGCCTACACAAACTGCTGTGTGTGTGATGTGAGAACAGAAGAATTTAATGGATGTGCGAAATCTCTTGGCAATAAAAGAGCAGAGTCCAATGAGAAATCATTACTACGGTGCAATGGATTTTGATTCCAATTTCAATCCCTGATAGAAAACGTCTTCTGACTCCGCCAACTTCGCCTGCCTGTCTCTCTTTATTAGTAGCTTAAATATGAAACCAACCCAATGGCTGCTCTGGCAAGTTTAGTAATTCAGATGGGACAAGTCAGAGAGGACAGTCAGCGACAATTTGGCTTTTCTCACGTCAGATCATTCGATTTTTTCATGTGTCCTGCATTTGAATCCATTGTAATTGCCTTTCTTATGTATGAGGACATCTGTGTATGTGTGTTCATTCGAGACCACACACAATAAACGGAAAAAAGTTCATGGGAATTTCTGCTGTTTGGCAATACGGATTTGAAAATGTAATCCAATCCATTCATTTGGCCAAGCTTTTCTTTCTGCAGAGCAGAAAAAAGATAATGGCCAATATGTACATAGTTTACATCAATTGGGTATTTAGTAAGAAGTTGTAGGGCAGATGTGTCTTAAAGTCTTTCATTTCTCGATTCTCACATCAGAGTATTATTGTACTCTCACATCTCATCAGAAGACATTAGCCTAGAAAAACGGATTTTCTGTCTCTGCATGTGGCCTGTCTGTGATTCCTTGGCAATTCTGAGTTCGTAGTAAACCCAAAGGTACATGTTAGGAGATAAAGTGCCACGTTTTCTTGCTGCTCTTGGAAAATCTCTTTTTGCACATCTGATTTGATCTCTTCTCTGCTTTTCCCATATAAGCCGAGAGTTGACTCAACATTGAGTTAATGCTAATGATGATGCTAATGGGGCAAAGTACAAATTAAAGAGAGAAGGAACTCTTAAAACTCTCTTCTCTGTAATTCTATTTAGGCGAGCTGAAAAAGTCTCTCATGTTGGTTAATATTCCCCTTCTCTCATTAAATATTATTATTAATCTCTGAGGCTTTCCTCTTTGTTTTTCCTGATTCTGCCTCTCCTGCTCTGAACAAGAAATGAAATGTGGACAGGATTCTGCAATATCTTACATTATGTTGTGTCTTGGCTCAAGTCCCTTCAATCTTCGTGATCCGAGGTGTTGCACTCATTTAGAATTCTCACTGTGGGGCCACAACGAGCACCGCACCACACCAGGAGAATTCATGCACATTAACCAACTCAAATTATTCATTAGACTCAAACACAACGAACCTTATTCGCTAAACACTCTTTCCAATTCTTTATGACTGACATGTCAAACTTGACAGCTGAGCCTTTGCCACGCCACTTCCCAACACAACAGTCCAGGTCCATGCTCTATCACTTTGGTCACGGTTCATTCGGGAAATCGGTCATCTAGCCTATCCCACTATATACGTCTGGGTATGATAATTAATAGACAGAAATCCTGAATAGTTTCTATCAAAAGAAATATTATTTAAAGATATAAGTCATATACCAAGATGAGCTCACGCGAAATTATTACACACAGATAAATTACAGTCGAAGGATATAGTTATGTCTAAGCTAATCTAAATTGCGATCTACTTTTATGAGATTCGAGAGGATTTCATTTATTCTAAATCTAAATACAACGGAGATAATCGTGACGGTTTAATGGCCAGTCTATGCAGAATCGAGTCTCATAAATTCCTGAACTACATTTTCCTATAAAGTCGGCCGCCCTCTCCTCGGCTTCTACTTCATTTAGCTCAGCTCTAGTCCATTTGAAATGCTCAATACATTATCAGAATGAATTTTATTGCGATATTCATACTATAAACGAGGCTGGCCCCTACATTAGATAATTTAATTCATCTGGTTTGGTTTTTCAGCTTCGTTTCTTTTGATTTAATAATCTGTACACTATTCCCCTGTGTAAACTACAATTACAGATATGATCTAGTGATCTGCTGATCTTAAATTGCCAAACACGACATGACCATACGAGTATTATCTAATTACACATAGCAGATAACGTGATTTGCTTAAGGATACGCACTGCCTTTCATTTAGAGGTTTTTCGCTACATTTAGCTAAAAGAACCGTAAATAAATTAGTGTTGATATGAATTATGTTCCCGTTTTGCATGAATTGCCTTTCTTTGTCCTTTACGTAAATTTATGGGTAGCTAGATCTACATGGCAGACAGTACAGTTTTAATAAATAGGACCTGTCTACGCCTTGTCTTTAATGTAAGTCATGCAGATATACCCAAACCATGAATTAAGACTCAAAATAGAGTGGAATGCGCAACAATATTATTATGAGTGTGTAGCAAGTAGGATACAAGTTTCTGTCGCTAATTTGGAATGTATAAATAGAGCAATTGGACTGAATTTGCCAGAATGAGAAGGCAGAGAAAAGAAGATCAAAAAGGGCGAGCACGAGAATTCATTTGAGTTGACTGACATGACATAATCATAATGACAGACAAGAGAGAAGCCAAGCCACGACACGCTCATTAGGAACTACCTTGTTCGTCTCAAACTCAAAAGTTCATCTTCCAACAAAACACTCCCTTTAAACTGTTACCTTACTTACTTATGTTTCTTAAATATTCTTCTCTCATTTTGCTGTTTCAGACATCCTCTTTGCTGCACTTCTACAGCATTATACAATAAACTCCTATTTCCACTCTCGCATCACATACCTCTTGACAATAAACTACATTTTACTATACCTTCATTTCATAATGGAAATACTCAGGTACTCAGGTCATACTCATTAACAACATAAGTTAAGATAAAATTAGTTTTTATAAATTGTTATCCTATTTTTAAGCTTCCGGCTTTTTTAATTTTCGGAACCTAGTGGTTTTTGTTCTCAAATAACTTTTATTTTGAAGTGACATAACGAGCAGATTTATTAAGGCCTCCGTTTGAGTTGTTGATTCTACAATTTTTGCCAGTTTACCCTTCTCAACAAAAACGACTTATTATCTCTATTTCTGTAGATAGGTATATTTGAAGAGCGAAATAGAAATGTACATAGGAAAGCTTCATGAATGGCATATCTACAGTGAAATTTCTGCATCTTTGTTGGCATAATTTTACAGATACAGTAGATAGTATACAGTCTGTAGTGGAGTAAGTAATTTGTATTTAATTTATTGTATAGAATTCACGATTTTGATTTTGAGGAAGAGTGAAGAGGAAGAGTTCCTACTTTGCTATTTCCCATTAAAGACTATATAATAGCAGTTTGAAATAATAATCGTATCTGTAACAAATAAACAAAGATATTGTGCTGTTACTATACAATAGGTACACATCATTATTGTTTCCTCTTCTGAAAGTGCAATCTGCAGATGAGCGTGTATGAATTTACGTGAAGTAGAAGTATCAGTGCTTTTGTGCACTATTATAAGGATGGATTCCCAGAGATTATTAAAATTAAAACTCTATTCAGTTTCATTTGGTGCAATTCAGTGTGAACTCATTCACGAAGAATGAGACTTGCAGAAGATGATGAGATGAGAGAAGAAAGTATTCAAATTGAAATTAGTCGCACTGTCATCTATCTGAGAGATGAAACCAAGCCAAGCGGACACTCTTCCAAATTAATGCACAATCAAAACCATTTCTACATTTAAATCAGGGAAACGTAATAGAAACTGAGCACAATACTTTTGATGGTGAATGCAAGGAAGAGTTGGTTCTATTATAGCAGGCTAAGGCTATATGAGTGTGATGCTCTTTATCTGTGGCATGACATTTAAAGAGCAAAGTGCTTATAGTGCATAACTACAGGCAGAACACGACAGACAAACTATGCCTTGACTATACTCATTGTTGGCCAAAGTAATAATTTACCGAAATCGAGGCGAAAGTGATTTGTATCCGTTGGTCGCATGAACAAAACCAAAAATATGTTTTCCAACAAGGGAACTGCCCCATTGCATTGTGGCTTTTTAAGTCTTGACAATTCCTCTCACAAATACATAACTACACACATCCGTAGTAATAATTCTCTGAATAAAATTCTCACTCTCGACCATTCGGCAGAATGAATAAATGAATATTTTTATTGCAATAGACTGTGAATGGATGATTAATTATTATCCTTCATCTTTTAAAAAGCTGTGTACATAGAAAACCTTTGTGATTCACATTGAATTTCATTCCAGTGTTCCATTCAACTTGACCTCGTGGACTAACAATAAACTCAACCAAAGCAAACGACTATTTAAACTAAACTACCTCCTTAACTTGACTTCTTTTAAAAAGCCGAGCAGTTCATTCCATTGAATCCAACAAGTGCCTTCCTTCTCTCTTCACATTCTCAAGCAGGAAATTGTGTTTTTTCCGACCTTAATAAATAAAATGTTTTCCCATTCCTATTCGCACTCCAGTAGTGTTCATCTCGTTTTGTCTAACTTGTCTAGTAATTTTTCAATAGGTTCATGACCTAAAGGAAAATCCGTACACATACATAATCTTGTATACACAAGCATGCAGACAGAAGTCAGTGCTCAGAAGTCAGATGAAATGAAGTAGGCAGTTTGTAAGTAATTTCTTGCAACTTTGTGGCTTGTCTTATGTTTTGTGTCCTAACTAAACCTCAATTACTTAAAAGGCAATGAAATCGTGAGAAGCAAAGAGCCCAGCTTAGCTGAAGGAACTAGCTATACTTATTTAAGCATACCATTTGGCATACCAAAGCACAAAACTTGTGTATTTATTGTAGCTATGTATGTATACTTGTGCATGTATGCGATGGAACTTTGATAAACAAAAAAATCTAATGTTTACGTTTGCAAAAAGAAAAGTGAATTTACTTTCGGAATTGAAAAGCAAATAGTTCTCTATAGCGCACTGTGCATAAAATCATTATTCATATTTTCCATTTCGCATCAGTTTTATTATGCACCTAAGAATCATTTTCTTTCGCTCGTCTGACTATATATCTCTGAAATGAAGGTGCTATTAAACGCTTAGCAAATCTATGGCTACATGTGTAGGTCTGAGTTTTGTTTCGTGCGTCCATGACTTTAGAATTACATTTTCATTATATAAAATAATATGTATGTAATGTGTTGAGTAGATAAGAGATTTTCCCTGATAGGATAGTTACTGGTATTAAATTGATAATCATCAGAGCTAAGAGTGTTGTGTATCATAATGGAGACCCGATGTTCGAGAATGGCATAGAAATCCCAGTGCTTGGCTAGCATTAAGAGGGAATTCAACAGGCTTATGCCGTGGCTTATCTATGATGAGATGACTAACTACACAGGACTTTCTGTGCTTTATTCTGGTTTTGACTTCCCTACTATCCTCTGCCTCTGCTATTGCACTGCATAGGGTGATTGCATTCAAGATAGTCTTTTCAACTTGCTTTGGTTACGCCAAAGTCCTCTGAACTGAAATAAACCGAGATATAAATGCACTGGTTATACACTTATAGTGACGGACTAGTATGAATAGTAAAACGAAGCCAAACGAGGCGACCGGAAGTTCACCAGGGTCTTCCTTCATTTTATTGTCAGTTTTGTTGGCAGCACATACACAATATATGTACAGCAGTCTATCCTGTGCACAGAAGCTGATTATGTTATGCAATGTGTTATTAGTAAGTGTGGGAAATGAATCAAGGAGTCAAGTCGAGTCATTGTGTTTGCAGCTTCGTCATTCCACTTTTATATGTTACAGAACAGCCCTGTCTCTGCACAAAAGTACGCAATCTTTGCACAAATCTAATAAGTACGAACTCACAACAGACTAGGTATTCTAATAATTTTGTGTGCATAGCTCGTCTTCAATTATTTACCCTCCCTCCTCTGTATAACTAAAATCATGGACTGAGACGAAGGTCGTGGGTTATTGTTGCATTATTAAGTTTAGTCAATGCAAGTGTGTAATACAAAGCAGAAATAATATATTCATATGAACATGGGAATCAGACTGAACCAAACAGACAGAGCAGGGTAACTATAACACAACACCTTAGTGCAAGGAGCCTTGTTGAACATCCCTATTAATGCTTAATAACACCACGAGGCATATTTAATACACATTTTTGGCTGCATGGCTGGTTGGAAGGTATTTATGTTGTTATTTACTATTCAAGCTCGTTACGTAATTATTATTCTTTCCATTAGTCATAAGCATAGGCATTTCTGCCTTTTTCTACGTACCTACTGACTATTAATTGTTCATACACATAATAAATTTTTAATGTTTCGCCTGTAGTGATTGGATTTATATGGAATTCATTACTCACTCACTCACAAAGGTTATTATAGTGTAGAGTTGGTGCGAATGTTAACTTTCTAGCAATAAGAGTACCTATAGTAAGTTCATTGTATGCAAAATGCAGGTCTGTCTGTAAATGTAGCAATGCTGCATGAGTATTACTAGCAGATGTAATTGTAGTATTTGCTTACACAATGAACTTCACCCTGCCCTTCTAATAAATTATTGTTTTATTATCGTTCTGTGATTTTTCAGTTGTATTGTAAATCAGCACTAACAATCTACGTAATGAATGTAGTACTAATTTGTATCATCTGTATTGATACTAGAACTAATGATTTTCGGATTAGTTTTCAATGAGAGGACGGCGTCTTCGCTTCGTAAACAACATGAACAATGGAAGAAGACTTTAATGAGCTCATTTAACTTTTAACATCTGTATGCTGATTCGATTTTGTATTCTGGCTCTACTACTACAGTTTTTCATCACAGACAAGATAATATAGTCTTGAATTCGGACCATCAAAGAATAGTGATGCAATAGTAGGATTATAAACAATAGATGTGAGTCAGGAACAAGTTGAACTTATGAAGAAAAAAAAGATTAGCAAAGCCAAAAGTAATAAAATTGAATCCCAGCCCATAACTCATGAAGATGTGGTGCGAGTTCACCTCAGAGTCAAGTAAACTAAAGTCAGACTATCATAAACTATAGCATCAACAGATTCTCAAGAAAAAGATTTCTATTCGAATGAGCTTTCCATTGTGCAGTACACTCAATAAATATCTAATCGCATGTTTAATGCGATATTTTGATTACAACGACGGACTACTCACGTTTTATGACTTTTCTCTCTTTTCCTTCTAAGGAACTTGTTTTCCCTGCAAACTGGATAGGTAAGTCCTAACTTCGGCCTAAGTACAAAGGGGCTATAAGTAACATTCTTTCTTCTTTTCTAAATACCTAAATTCAGATACTGAGCTACGATTCTACGATACTAATATTATGACTTAACATTTCCTGCTGAAATGTTAACTGCGCAATATGCCCAGGTTTGTTATGCAATGATGATTTGATATTATTTTATTGATATCCAGTAAATGTTTGGGATTCTGCTATTTGGTCCCTATATACAGACATTAAATTATAGCGGGATAATGTTACGGTCATGTAGAATGCTAAAAGTTAATACAAGTAAATCACATACACAATGCACTCTGAGCATTTTGGAGTTATTATGAAATAAAAGTTAATGAAGAGATATTTACGCTCACACACAAGATGTATTTTCAGTTAACAAAAGCAGGAAAACATGACTCACTGCCAGAAATGGTGATAAAATCGGAAGATGGGAAAAAAGTGGCTGTTGGCAGAAAGAATAAATAATTGGATGCGTTCTGCAGTTTTCAATGTTGTGTATTTATTACTGTTTTCCCTGAGCTAATGATAAATTGTTGTTTTGGTTTGATTCAGATGAAGAGGAGACGATAATGGGAGAGTGGGATAAAGACGAAATAACCCGTTATTTGAATGTTCCATTTAGTAAACAGTAAAGAGGAGAACAGTAAGGGAAAATTTTGTTTGCTATTTAACGCAAGATGAGACTGAGACAGATGAATCCTCTCCAGAGCAGCCAACCGAAGGAAACTTCCGGAGCCGTTTGGTTAGCCGCAGAGCAGCCAATTCCCTCTGCTGTGTTCATTCTCTCCTCTTCCCTTGACTTGACTTCCTATCTACCTCTACGGCATAATCATCTTGGATAACGAGGGATATTACTTCTCTCGACAATTTCCGTTACATATTTCTATTTACCTTCGTCTAATTTACTAATTCAAAATTACATAACTATTTATTTATCCCAATTTACATATAGTCACTGCTAAGCACGTATCTGAGATTAATACTAAAAATTAGTTCAAGACTAACATTATTGTTAGTTGCTGCACATTCATTTTTTATCATGGAACCTTTTCTATGTTCCAAGTTCTACCGCAATATATATACAGATAGCAAATCTGGGTCAGCAAGCGAAATTCTGTCTAATATTGCGTTTTCCGAATTCTCAATACCTATACTTAAACTCAACTGTACGGATCAAATATCAATTAAATACTTATAGAATTAACGTTTGAAATCTATTATAAGAATGCTGTTACCGTAATCTGTTGTAACGTATATACTCAAAATATCTGTAAATCTTGTGGTGGATACAGTGGTAAGATTATCTAGTGAGTTAACAATAAATCTTAAATAATTAGTTGCAAAAATGGGCTTAATAGTTGAATAAGCAAGGATTCTGTGCAAGGATGTACCCAGATTAATTAACTATCTACTTATTAGACTTTAATTGTAAACAAATCTTGTTGCAATCAGTAGTGATGCAATTATCCATGTAAATTAACAGATTCTTATGATTTATAATCTCGTATTTGAAAAAGTAATGACTTATAATGTAAAAACTTTACACTGGCAAGACAAGAATGGATTGTGCGTAGAGGTAAGTAAACTGTAAATAAACACGCAGTTCAGTCATTCAGATGTGAATTAGATAAAACCATAACAAAATTCCAAATCTTTACCTCTCGTTAGGCATGCCTTTACTACTGCAAGTTGGCGAATACTTTAGTGTATTTTTAAAATTTCATAGACGTAAGCTTCAAGTGTAAACTGCTCACAGCAAGAAAATGCCACAGTTGAGTGGTTTACATTTTAGGTACTGGATGCGTAGTAGTTGTGTTTATGTTGGTTTAGATTAAAGACAGATTTTTATCGTTAGATTGAGTCTGTTTTCTTCTACCCGTCATGGCGGTTTCATATCATCTCACAAATTCGATGCTTGGTTTGTCTATTATGGGATTCGATTGTTAAGGTATCAACTATCAGGAATAGGTGCATAAGTTATACTTATTTTTTATGCTGCAACATTATTATTGAAAAAATTAATTTTGCTGTCAAATCAAGCCTTACTTTTCTTGGCCAAATTTTAAATCACGTTGTTTTAAGTTTTTACTGCTGAAAATATGAGACCAAAAGTAAATATATATATTTCAAGCTTTTCTTTTATGATATTTTTGCTCTTGAGCAGTAATCTTTCATGTGAAGACGAGAAGGACTTAGAAGATTCAAGATGTTTGTTATCTCGGTTGGATTGACTTTCTTCC
This sequence comes from Tomocerus maximus, assembly GCA_019776445.1. Classification (NCBI taxonomy): domain Eukaryota; kingdom Metazoa; phylum Arthropoda; class Collembola; order Entomobryomorpha; family Tomoceridae; genus Tomocerus; species Tomocerus maximus. Next base: position 25,200 of record JABASH010000426.1, read on the forward strand.
TGTGTACTCAATTCCTTATACTAAAGTGAATCTATCTCTGAGTCTCATGAATCTCACTCCAATTCTTCAGATCCTTTAATAAATAAGGAGTTCGTGATGAAAAGAAAGTTATTCGTATTAAAAATAATCCGTTATTGTAGTAATAAGATACGATACGTTAATCCCTAACCTAAGATTACAATTTTATAGCGAGCAGACAAGCAAATAATAAGTCAACACAATTTATATTCTCCCTTCGCACATTCTAATACTTTCGGAGCAGAGAACGTTAATTTTGCAAATGTATATCTATCAACGTAAGTATTCATTGCCTTATTATATGACATCGTAAAATAGGATACACGTAAGTACTATAATCATAATCAGATCAGTAAAGAAACTGTAGATCCCTTCACATCTGTCACAGAGTCATAGTTTCTATTATCTTATGCTAGTAACTCATTCTCCTCGAATCCCAGTTATGCTATTGCTATGCACATATCTGTGTGCACTATAATAAAAGTAAGCTTCCCAAATAATATTACATTCTGTTGCACTTTGTTTTCTTTCGTTTTTCTCTGCTTCACTAGTTCCGTTGAATGGAGCGAGAAAACACAACTCATATCATAAATAACATAATAGCACAGAGACTGACAGGCACGGATAGGCTATCATGTGAATTGTGATAAGTATGTAACGTATGTAAACTATTTCTTAGTGTACAGTTAGACATGCATGCTGTACTGACTAATATCACTTTGCATATATAACGCATGATAATGCTGTATCCCATAACATATGCATGCTTGTAATTGTATCGATATTTTTTGTGTCTTGGCTCTTTATTTATTTATAAGAAATGTATATGTAATGGGAAGGAGTGCGACAAAAGAGAATGAGTTTAGTGTCATCATGAAATGGCGACATGTGTCCTGGTGATTTGTATATTTTGCTACTCTGCCTACCTACTCATTGTTCGATACAACAGCAGATTTCACGCATCAACGAATCCCGACTTAAATAAGCGCAGATATAGGCTTACAGTTACACTGCACTAATACAAGTCAGTCTTGTGAGTTGGCTACTATTCAGCTAACTAATAACTACGCTCATGTTGACATGATGAGAATTTCTTTTGAATTCTGCCGAGCTAGAAGTTAAGACATATGCGTACAGCAACAATGAATTAGATTAGAATGCCTGAAATGGAAAAAATCATGTAAATGCCATATCTATAGACTACGGCACTATCTGCATTTATCTCATATTTTATTCAGAGATACCGTAGTGATATCATAATACAAATTTCTTTATTGTCATTTCTGTACATGAAGACATTTGCTACGTGAGACGATAGAAACTTTTCTGTAATTGTCAATCTATGAGTTTCTATGAAATAATAATAATAACGTAACTTTTAACTAAATAAATTGCACTGGCATTATTAGTGAGATTTGTATGTGGAAATGTAAGCTTGCATAACATATTGTATAAATGTATCTGCAGACAAAACTGTTTTGCATGGAGAAACTCTCAGAATGGCCAAACCAAAATTAAATCTTAATTTTGCTTTGCTTTCTATACTATTCTTATAGCATATTATTATCTGTGCTGTGGTATGGCACCAGATTAGACATATTATCTGCTAATAGGCAGATATAATGTTATTTAATAATCTACTATGTATAGACATGGATTAGTCTGCATTCTGTTGCCGTATCTATTTGCCATCTGTCTCCCATTGGTTTCTTTCCCTAGAGCTAATTTGTCGCTTGGATTACATTGCATTATGATCATTACAAATGCGTGAAGTACAGTAGAAGTGAGACGAAACCGAGTTGTCTTGAATTAACTTGCGTTTACACGGACAGGACCTCCGCGACTATTAAATGGCACTCAGCATAATGCATAAGATGTCTTTACCTCTTAGATATGAATGACAATAACGAGCGAATGCAGCATAATATGTTTAAGTACGAGCTATATGACGTATCTTTATTTACACTTTTAGCGTTACGCTCTGTTGTCTTGCATTGAGTGCTGTAATGAATACAGAAATCTGTGCGAAAAGGCGACAAAGCGCTTAGAGACCAAACGAGACCAAACCATACATCATGTTTCACTTTATAGCTTTTTTAATTCACAGTCATATACATAGTAATAAAAATAACACAATAGGTGCCATGTAAATAGTATCCTTTTATTTTTAGATACGATTACAGTAGTCCTAATAACAAAGAAGATGGAATGTTTGTATGCTGTGAAATGACAGACAGCTAATCTTCGTTTATGTTTCCTCTGGGATACTTTTCTGACTAACATATTACGTGCAATTCTACTGGTTATGGAATAACAGAAATAGGTAGCGGTCCAGAGTCACAATAGAAATATGCAATAAAGATGTTTGGCAAATTATAAATAGATGTGGACCTGCTATTTGGAAGGGGTGCCTAAGAAAAGTGACTGAGAGGTGTTTATATGCAAGTATTCACACACGCTTACTATTTATTATGCAGATGAGGACAGATAGGTACGTTGACGAAGGAAATAGCTCGAGCATAATCAGCCAAGTAAGTCTGAGTGAGTGAAGTGAGCCTCCAGCTGTTCATTGTTGTGATGAGATGTGAGTGAGTTCACCGCAAATAGCACAACAGAGAGACATTAATGCAAAGCCAGAGCTAAGCTAATAATTATGAGACAGTCTGCCTTCGTTTGGAATGGAAACCAATGAACCCCTGGGAGTCCTGCTTGATCATTATATATTTATTGCAATGTAATCAACTTTTATTTTCATTTCCAGAACAAGACTTTTTGCATCTAAATGCCTCTATGCTCTCAGAACTGCATGCCTTCGCCTTTCAAAACCAAAACCAAATGGAAACCAAAACAAACGGGAGAGAAGTTTATTTCGCAACATTCGTTCGCACTCTTGTGAGTCTTGAGCATAAAAACTCATTCTGCCTCGCTAGACTCCCATGTACAAGTTGAATCACAGTGAGAGACAAGTACAGAACCCTAAAACTACACATAAACTTGTAAATAGCAAATTTATGTGATGTAATGGGCTTAATTGCACAGAGCAACTTTTAATTGCACTTTGCAAAAAATCTCAATTGCTAAACTTAGGAAACCCCAGTCACATGTGTAAACAAATTCGAGTTATCTAATCCGGTCATTTATATTAATAAGGAAGGAAGAGAGGATGAGAGACTTGTGCAGATAATTGCAAATGTAAACGAACTTCGCATATTAAATGACGTAGATGGACTTGACTGGGTTCGTCTCTGCCTGGAGTCTCATTCACCTTAACGAGCACACAATTACATACGAGTTCTAATGTTTAATTTGCATTAATGCAGTTTAAACTCATATTCCTTTATTGTTCGAGTTATCAGGGGATTACCTATCCAGATCTGTTTAAATACGATTTACGACCACGGAACTCCATTAGATTACATCAGGTCCGCCTTTTTAAGGACTGTGATTGTTATTCACCGATTCGTCCAAAAAAGTCCTGCTCCGCTACAATGGAATAATAATGCTTCTCTTCTGGTAGTTCTTATTGCTGTTTGGTTGGACTCGACTTCTCTGTCTCATTATTGAGTTTACGACTTGAATTGAATTTCCATTGTACATATGCCCCTATAAAGTAGCCGGCAGAATTTCATTAGCAAATAATTTCAAAGAAGCAAAAACAAAGCACTCATTCGTGATTCTACGGAGATGACTTAACTACACAGGTAACAACGAAAGTGAAATTATATGTTTAGGATATGCTCATCTGCTACACACTAAATAAGTAAAGTACAGAAGTGTACCTAATGGTTTAGACAGAAAAAACCTGGCACGAAATAATTTAAATTGGGATGCTCTGCAATTCCTTAGTATACGTGGTTATGTAAGTGTATGTTTATCTTTAGTAAGTAGGTACATGTACCTACATCATACCGAACAATTCGTATTATTATCATAATAGGTATTCTATCTCATATCATTACTTACGCACCAGTATCTGCTATGCATACTATACGTACAGAGAATTGAACTTTGTCTGTTGTCCTGTTTTTCTATTGTGTGAATCATTAAGATAAGAGATATCTCTTCCGTCCGTTACAGGGAAACTTTCAATTTCGTTTGTTGTCTGCTCACTTCTGTATTGTGTACCTAACTAAATTCTAGAAACATTCGGACATCGATCGCTGGCAAGATTCGTTTCCTGTCTTGCTCTACCACGTCTACCAGGTAGCTATACAATATACTACTGCATGCAGGATAACATTTGTGATGTACATTAATCCTAATGATAAGTAATAAGCATTTCTGCACGGAGAGTATATCGTTGGAACTTGTAGAGGAGAGAATTGTAAAAGTGGACCCGGTCTGTTCTGGGATGGTCTGGCTTGAACTTGAACTACAAGTTTCTGCGAGTGAGAGACTGATTATTGTGAGACTCAAATGAACTTAAGAGAAGGAGATCAGACTACAACTTGAACTTATAACTAATGCTAGCACTAAGCACTTTTAATGCCACTCTTAAACAACTGCCTATAGTCACAGTGCTATTTGCTACAGACTGCCTTATAATGACCGTAAAAATGTTCAGCTGTTTTTATTGCCTGCAAATTTAGAGTAGATACTCGCTTGCATACCTGCCTGTGCTTTAATAGCAGTGGAGTTGGGCTCAGGTACAGAGATTACGAAATAATATAGTACTTTATAGCAGCTACTTATATACCTAGAGTGAAATGAAAAGTACGGACAGAACCAAACCGACAAGCTTGTTTTGCTACTTGTTTTAATTAATTCGCATTGAGGGTACTTTATATGCAGCCCAGAGATATGGGAAGGTACTTATTATAACGGTAAGATGGGTAGATACCTTATTTACTTCACCTCTTTCTCTATCAGTCAGCACTTGCTACTTCTTTCCAAAATGATTGGGAATTAACGACTACAGTTTAGAAAATCTACATAGGTATGTAAACAACAAGTTCTTAAGATAACGTGGAGTTTCCTCTAGCTTTGGCTATTATATGCAAAAATAAATGCTAAGTTAGCAATTTTCAATTTTTAATGCATTCTTAATCAACAGTGCTACTACCAGTGGACCTAATAACACATGTCTTATCATAATTAAGTATTAATTATCATAAATTTACCTCAGCAGTGCATTTAAATCATTTTTACTGTATACACTTGCTGTACTCATTATGATCTCGAACTTGTATGATAATGTGCATATTGTTGAAATGTGGCCTAAATGTCTTCTAAGCAGTGAGATGGACTTGCAAAGGCATAAAGAGTTTAAAAGAGAAAAAGCATAGTTGAGAAAACCACATTTGATGATAAAGTAAAGCAAGTCATGTCAATGTCTTTGTTGGCTGACAGATTCAGCTGGGGCTGTCTTGTTAGTTAACTTGCAGATCTTATCAGAGAATTATTAAGCTATTCGTGCTAAGAAGGTATGAGTACAATGGAGTACCGACAAGAGCAGATCAGTCACACTCGCTCACAATAGAAAAGAACAGACCAAGTTGCAAAAACATACTCCTTACTTACTCACTACACTCCAACCAGATCTGTAAATTCATAAAGCACAACAGAACTAACACCTTGACTTGGCGACTCAACCATAAGAAATGAAATACATATCTCAACTAATATTTTTATCTCAGCTCTGGCGAAGTTCATACAGATACAAAGATACTTTGCTGAATTGGATTACAAGTTGTAAATCTCTGCAATCACATTTTAGATGGAAATGTTCGTATAACATTATAGAAGTAAATATCATAAGACAGTGTATAGTATTGCTGTGATCTGTAATACTTCTATTACTTATTTAATATCTGCCCACATTCAAAACACATTATAATATGTTTACTGCTGTTATTAAGTGTAGAGATACTTACAGCTGTACATAAAAGCATTCCTTTAAAAATAAGCATAGATTACTTTAGTGTTGCATGTGATAAGGAACACACTAAAAATATTGGGATAGAAAACTTAAACCTAAATAAACATACGAAGATTTTAATGGGTATGTAATTACAAAGGTAAGGGCTATTAAGCCTTAAAGAGCTCTTTAATTAGCTTAGTCAAACTAAGAGACTCAAGTTTAAGTGTTAAAAATGATTGCATTGCACTTGAAACAAGGGCAAATAAAGCACACTGCGTCTCACCAACTTGACTTAGTAAACAAACACGCACATATTGCATTCGATAGCATATTGCGTGAATAAAATCTAAAGCACTGCGTCAATGTGTGTACTTGATACATAATTTAAGGACACGCTCTATTATAATGACACAACGAAAATAACTACCAACTGCGTATTTGCCAAGAATAAGGATTTCATGCAAAAAAGTTCACCTCACCTTGACTCGTCTTGCATTTTGCATTTAAGTTTTATCAATATTTTCAAATTCCAATGATGGTATAACAAAGCAGTCTAAGTTTCCATTGTGTATTATTGCAAAGCCCTTAAGCCTTACTTACACATACTCAGTAAGTAACGTTTGCCTTTAAGCTCAAATATTACAGAACAACCTTTGATGCGTTTTCTTTGTCCTTTTCCCCTATAAAATGTCCTGTTAATTACAAAACTGACTTTGTTTTAGCCTTAAAGCAAGAGTTCTGTTCATAATTATTATTGTACAATCTAAATCATAAGCATACGAAAATGGAGGATTTAGTTTACCTCTATTCAAACTAGCAGGATATTTTGTGCAAAAGCTACAGATATATGAATAGAGGTTTTAGAAAGAATACCCTGTAAATGGAGAGGGTTGCATGCAGTCATTATTTAGCGAAACAAAATCACAATAAAAATCATAGCAGAGTTAAGCTTCTTAGTACTTAAACATCAAAGTAAAGGCTTGCTCGTTATTTTGTGACTTAAAATAAAGTAGGTATCTGCAGGAGCTGATTACCTGTTCGTGAGTTTCGTATTACAATTTCTATCTTTTAGTCTAACTTTTCCTTTAGACAACGAGTCTATGTACGTTTAGTTTGTTTATTAAATAATATCGTAGCACACTTAGTAGTAGTGCATGTGCTTCCTAGAGTCACGGTTCTCTTTTATTGGTTTATGAATGATGACAATTATAATTGCTTCTAAAACTAGTACAAAGGTATCAAAGGAAAGTATAAAATTACTTTATCGTGAACCCATTTTCTTATAACTATCTACACTATACTGCATATATCCTATATCTGAATTATGAGTTATTTAATACTACTCTATAAAGAACGCTATTATTTTAAGAAAGTTGATCCGATAGGAAATCTATGATCTAATTAAGTTTGTGTAGCATAGACTCCTAAAGGATTCCGGTTCAAGTGGACATACTGTGAAACAAATAGGTACTAGCGATGTAAGTTCAAAGAGGAATGAAATGAACTCAGAAGAACTGGAGTGACTGGATAGTCGGATCGAAGAAAATAAATTAGATTTACGGTCACACACTGCGTTTTTTGTCATAAAACTTTCCTTGTATCAGATAGCAAGTAGGTTGAGTTAGGCATCACGGAAAATTACAGCCTGGCCTGAGCTTAACTGAACTGTTTGCCTGACCGAAGTTGGTATTGATGATCAATAGAAGTTGCACTACTACGAAAGCAGTTTCGTTGGCTATTAGTGTTTACATAAGTAATTGTGCCATGGTTGGGTATGGACGGGTTGAGGAACACGTGCGTGTAACTAATCCAGAATAAAAGTTTTATCTGAGATAGTTCCAGTCCTGCTCTATCTCCTAAATATTATTATCCTGTCCTGTGTGGATGAGCTAAGGCTAAGAATTTCCCTTTCGTTGGTTTTACTGTAGTTTGAGTATGAGAATTATGATCTGATGTCAGATGAGAGTAAATTGAATCAATTTTAACTGTACAATAAAAAAAGCATCATTAACTAGCGTTAGCTTTAAACGAACTCTTTTATAGACAAGGTCTAGGAGGAAAGAGCGATAGCCCTATACATAACGCAGTCATAACTATGATTATAGAAACTCCTTGTTCGTAAGTGCAGGCACCCAGATAGATATTCAGGTAAGCCATAAGTCGGATTCGCTTCGGCTCCTCTTCCTTCCTTCCTTCCGCCTCCTACTTATTACCACTAAATGCTAATCCCTGTAATAAGCCTCGTGTGTAACAGGAGAAGTTCATAGATGAGTTCACTAACTACTTTTGCCTTTTTGTGAATTGGATTGAATTGGGAGAGTGCTCATCCCAAGTGTGTGTACAAACACACTGATTCATTAATTTGATCGTTTTGTTGTGCTGCGTTGATGGAAGTCAAACAAAAGGAATTGTGCACATCGACATAACACCACAGCAGTTTGGAGGCATACGCCTCTCTATTGTCACCTACGACAACGTAAGTCTAGGCCAGGTTCATGCTCAGCTAACTCACTCATAATAGAACTAACAGCAATATTATATAGAAAACCAATTTACAAGTAAAGGTGGGCTTTGTCAGACGAAGCGGGACGTGTCATGTCATAGTTCCTGTCATGTGCCTTTTCTTCTATATGGACCAGCACAGAGCTACGTATTTTTATTCGAATTGCTCATTTGTTACCTACCCCTTCGCTCCAAACTGCCCCCATGCAAAAGAGCAGACACATATATAAAATTATATCAGTTTTAAGCGGAAAATAAAGCGAAGGAGACCCCATTGTACATTTACAGGTATGTGTACAGGTTTGTTTTGCTTTCCATGTCATGTCAAGCGATGCCTTGTGCGTGATGACGAATTATTTAATGGGACAGTATACCAAAGCACATTATTAATACTGCAGCAGATACAGCTAAAGACTTATTATTAGGCTAAAGAACACGCTATATATCATGTCCCTATACGCATTGACTTACACTGAAATGCCCTCTGCTCTTTTTTCAGTCTCCCCTTCCCTTCTTTTCCGGTCTGAAGGGTAGAATTTTGTGTAGAATCATCATGATGATTCGAAATATACAGAACAGTAGTAATTCAATCTAGTACACTAATACATTTATGATACTGTACATACATATGTGTGTGAATGTCCCTACCTACATATGGAATATTAAAGAATGGTGGTGGTGGTGGTAGGTACAGTGAAATGAAACAGAATATTGTACAAAGTGTAAGGTAGACTAAACCTGATCGGCCAGAGCAAGAAGCAACACAAGAAAAAATAGCCAAAGCCATGCTAACTACTTACTACTAAGATGAAGGCAAATGCGTGTGAAAAACTTATCCTTCCCATGAACGACAAAATAAGTAGTCGTAAAAATTGTAGGTATTCTTCTTCACAATAATATTATCGTACTTCAACAGACTGCTGCGTAAGCAAAAGCCATGGAGTGTCTGCTACTTGAGTCAGATTTCATATATTTACAAGGTACTATTTTACAAAAATGATGCGACTGCATATTTACTGACTAAAAAAATCATACATTACACAAATGACTTTTTTGTTGACAATTTAAATATAATTAAGTCTTTTTTCATGAAGAAACAATGTTCCAGTTCGCAGTATGCGCAAATGATATGGTGTTCTACTCAGTTTCAAGGAGTTATTAGTAAAAAATAAAGATAAATAAAAACATTAACGAGCTTAATTACCTCATAAATACGAGGATTCGCTACTGAAGTCCTCCCATGCAATTTCCGAGCAGATTAAACAGTCCGGGATGAGTTTTTGTAAATATTTGATTGAATTTCGTCACGGCACGCAGTGTATTGTTAACTTTTTCGATTAGAATTTCTTATGAACACCAAAAATGTTCATTAGTGTCGCACACGTGTAGTTGAATAAAACTAAAAATAATTGCGTTATTGTGCAAATATGTACGATGTAAATACAGTAGTAAATAGTAAGTTTATATCAAAGATATTCTATTGTACTCAACTGCACAGTCTCAATTGAGAGCAACTAATTGTAAAATGAAGGTTTTTTATGGAGTTCACTAATTCTCATGTTTGTCAAGTTGACTTAATATAGTATTGAGTTTGAAGAGTCGATGGAGATACAGTTACAGTGGTAGTCGTGAGTTTGGGAGTGTATATGTCGCAAAGGCAATTGTTTCTCGCTGAATGAAATGTCACTTCACATTACAATAGAATGAAATGGACGAGGATGACACAATCTCATTAAAATTTTGTGCTCACTGCAATTCTATAGTCATTAAGCATAATGTGAATTGCACAGTCGTCTGTCTTTTATTAGTTGCAGACGTACTCGTTGAGATATTTGTAAGACCAATTTGTTTACTACAAACATGAATTTCTTCCACTGACTAACTGGCTATTTTTGAGTGGCACACGTTTAGCCAAATGCAGAGGAGTGAGCTTTACAGTTAAAAGTGAAAAAGTCAAAGCCGGCTGTCGCTTATAATTGCAATGAAGTTCTTTGGTTGATTCATGCCCATTCAATTGTTACATGCAAATATCTTTTCATTCGTCTTCTTACGACATGCAGTGGAGTTTTAACGAGAGAACTGTATTGTTTATGGTTTCAAGAGTAAATGTGTGTAATGTGTTCATAGCTGCCATTTGAAACTTTGATGAAGGCAACTCGGCCAATATCTGGGTAGTTAAAATGTTACTTTAATGTCCCATTGTTTCTTTTCACGTTGTTTTCATGCAAATTGTTGAAAGCATGAAGGAATGTGGAGCAGCAATTGCTCGATAATAAAAGAATTGCCCCTGTTCAGTTTTAACTAATTCACTTTCGTTGACAACAAGTATAAATATCACAATATTACTACTAAATTCACGAATTAATCGGTTTTATCGGTAGCAATAGGTGGCAATAGCGTGTATGACAATAATGTTTTTTGTGTGTAAAATGTCTGTGTGCTAACCCCAATGTGTTGAATAATATTTTAATATTTCACTGCCTTGATTGGGTATCCGAATTTCCAAAATAAGGAATTGTATGTAAAATGTGTGTACACTTGTTAGTAAGTGATGGGGTTGAATTAGATTAGAAAAGCAACGTGCTTAGCACGGCAACTATCCCTGAACTGAAGTGTGAGTTGAGATGAATGGGGCTGAAAGGCAGGTAGACGAGAGGTAGCCAAGAAAAGCATACATAGACAGACAGAGCTACATAGATAATGTAAACGTTAGTTACAGTTAAACCAAAGGTATAAGTTGTAGGTAGTGGCAGTAAAGTGAGTAGAGCAGGAGTAGGTAACATCTAATTGCACTGTGTACAGGTGAGCTTCAGCTTCATGGGGTGGAAGTGGAAGTAGTAAACACAACCCTACCATACCTACTACATGAACATAATAACTTGCTATTGCAATATCTATCTATCTAATAATATCCACTGTGAATACACTTGCCCATACATAACTATATTATTACCAGTCTCATTTTAATGAACACTTATTGCTGTGAGGTAACAATTTTCTTGGGAAAATGCATAAATATTATTATTTAGCACTATTATTGTAACCTTCACCATGATGCATACCTGTTTCCACAGTCTTAGAAATTCTACTAACTTAAGATTTTCTATGATGTAATAAATTGAATGTATTTATAGCAGTTTGGTATGGTATACCATACTATTTAATTACTTCGTCTAAATTATAAAAGTACAGATATACACGCATTACGTTTTCTATTCCTGTGAATAGCATCTGAACTGAAGAAATGAAAACTGGTGGGTGCTGAGGGAGAAGAGTCACAATATCATGAAGGTTATTTGCAATTCCAGGAGTTAAGTTAGCTTTAGTAAAAAATTAAAAAGCAAGTAATGCCGATGGTGTGTCGAAGAAAAACATCTTACAAACGGACACATTGTGGATAAAAGTGAATTTTTATTGGATTGGTCAAGTTTATTAAGATTCTAATATCAATAGAATTTACTATTAGACATAATTTGAACGAAGGTAATAGAATAGCAGAGGTCACATAGAAGTGTTAATTGTGTAAAGTCTTGCTGTGTATATGTAGAATAGGAATGAGATGGAGAGACAATGACAGACAGGGCAGAAAAGCATAGCATATGGCATGGCCATTGGCCACATGCATAGTAAAGTGAGAATAAGTATAAGAATGTGTAGTAGGGGTTACTGGGTAAAGACCCAGCGACGCAGATTACCTTTGGTATATTATTTTGTACCGGAAAATTCAATCCTCAACTATCCCAACATCTTGACTTTAGTTTTAAGTCATGGCCAAGAACCGGAAGTCAGTTTAACACGGTTTGACTTATAAAGCTCAATATGAGGTTAAGGTTGTACTAAATTAAAGAATTAAAATTTCATAGATATTGTAGATCACATAGGTACCTACACACATTATTTTATAATATAACATAATATTATTATTTAGTGATAATAACTTTAAAAAGTAGATATGTGTAATTAATTTGTGCATTTGAAAGAAGTAAGATTTGATTTTGAGAAAGGTTAAGTGCAAAATGAGACTAGTTTTTGTTGTAAGATAAACTGCAGGGCAGACACGGGCTTCTTCACTTGACTTCTTGTTTGTGTTTGTATTATTTGTATTGTTAGCTTTGGTTGCAGATTTTGTTATACCACCTCTATATCATACACCTAAATGAATGTTTTTCACAAATTCACTACTTAAATGACAACGATAAAATTATTTATTATTTTGTACTGATTCAACCTAGTTGTAGGTAGAGTAAGGGATATGAGTTTATTATAAAGAATCTGACAGTGTTGAATTGATAGGATAAACTTTAAGTTTATTAAATTATATTTTTAGCGTATCTTGTAATGAGACGAGTAAACAGAAAATGGAAATTCATTGGAGTCATTAGTATTATTGCACTCACTGTATTTTGTATCGAAGTATTAAGTTATGTTGTAAATACTCGGCACTGGATCCACTTTCATAATCTTCAAGATGGGCAAGATATACACGAGAATGAAGCTCTTAGGATTTTAATTGTGGCCGATCCGCAGATTCAAGGGGAGAAACACGAATCTCCGTTTTTTGGCTGGTTGACTCGATGGGACTCGGATAGGTAAACTTTCACTGCAGTTATCTGTAATCATTCCATCCAAAATCCTTAAAATAATCTCACCAAATAACTTTCACCAACCAAAAATGTTAAAAATTCGGTGAAAGTAAATACGTGCAACAGTTCGTCGCAAGTTTCATGAAGGATAGACGGAGAACCTTGGCTTTAAGACTCCTACCATGAAATATTTCCACAAGAACCATTATTATTCTGAAAAAAGCATTTATTCATTATATTCATTAATAACTAAGTTCCAATTTTGTTTCCAGATATTTGTATAAAAACTATCGACTTGCGAAACACCATGTTCAGCCGCATTTAATATTATTTCTTGGCGATTTATTCGACGAAGGCTCAAAAGCTAGCGATGAAGAGTATAAACGCTATCACAAAAGGTTTGAAGATATTTTTGATTTGCCAGCAAAGTCAGACTTGTCACATTCTAAGGTAGGCATTCAAGCTTTTGTTTCATCGTTAACGGCCAAACAATTCCAAGCTAAAAAGCACAAAAAAGTAATGCCATAATTATTTGATATTTTTCCAGAATTATATTTTTATACCTGGAGATAACGATGTGGGAGGAGAAGGCGGTGAAATAATCGATGTTGGCAAACTCAAGTTATTTAACCAAACTTTTGGGGAATATCGTGGTGTCTACTGGCTAAGGAATTCGGGATGGAATACTCAATTTTTAAAGGTCATTGTAATTTCTGAGTCAATAAGTGTAAAGTAATAAGTAAAAACGTTTTAGTATTTTAATAGATTGTTTTATTAATATTTTAGCTGAACATGTTTCTTCCAGATGTATACAAAAATCCACTTGAAGGATTCACTAGTGTTTTAAATTCAGAGATTCCAGATTATCGGATAGTGCTCTCGCACATTTCCCTACTAAATTTTATCACTCAATCTGTGGAGACAGTAAGTTCTGATTGAATTGAATGGTCATAAATTCATAAATATATAATAAGTATTTTAAACTCTTACCAAAAGATTTCATTGTTTCGAAAAGGTCATCGACAAAATTCAGCCCACCTTGATAATTACTGCTCATAACCATCGTTCTTCATTTTATCATTTTGAGAGCGGAACAGGATCTGAAAATTCTCTTCATGTAACATCGGACTTTCTACTGAGCCATCGGACTCAATCTAAGAAAGGGTCTTCCACGTCCACTCTCGCCTCCAAATCTACTGAGGCTGTTACTTTGACAGAAAAAACATCAATCAGATTCAATATGAAAAAAGTACCTGAGCAACAAAAAGACTCCGATGTTTATGAAATTAATGTGCCCACCTGTTCTTACCGAATGGGTGTTAAAGATATGGGATTTGGAAGTCTTCAGATATGTGAGTATATCATGATCATACCAATGTTAGACCTACAGTTTATTAGTGTAAGATTCAAGACAAGGGTGACACTAAGTGCAATTAACGTGTTTCTCTTCACGTGTTTCTCTTCCTCTTTTTTCGACACGTAACGTATGAATGACATATCACTCCTTTACATGACCTTAAACTGTTATGTGTGACTGTGATTCCTTTAAGCGATCCAAACTGTAACAGGTGACAAATATTGAAATATTGAAAAGTATTGTAAACGATCATAAGGATCGAGGGTGTAATGGGTAATGTCACTCCTATAAACGATCCTAAACTGTTAGGGTTGATATCACGCTCCTTTAATATCCTAACTATTTGGGGTAACATTTCATGCAATCGTTTAACTTTTATTATTTCACTTGCAGTTAATAATGGAACAGTCGATTACACAGTTTTATGGCTTCCATCACGATTCAAGCAGCTCTACTTTTATCTGTTCTTTTACATCCTGGGAAAACTCATCGCGACACCGTGGATACTTTGCAAACTTGCTTGTTTCTCTATTCACCGATATCAGATTTGGAAAACTACAAAAAATAAGAATTATCACTCAATATAAAATGTCTCAGAGGAAAAGCATTCCGTCAGGAGAAATACAGATAACATACTACTACTTACGTAGTGTAATTTTATAAGTATTCTTCGGGTATAATAATATATTATTACGAAGTAAGTTAGTTTAATGCAATTAATAAGAAAAGTATTTAGTATTAGTAATAATTCCAATAATGAAAAGTAAACGATTTTTTGATAATAACTGAAAACGTATTAATTGGTGGTCTTTTTATAGAAAAAATAACTACATTTACATGATTTATTTACATAAGATTCAAGGTTAAATGTCTGTTTAGAGATTATAGTCCAAAAAAGCTTAAATTCGGACTTACCATGTTTAACTGTGGTTTTAAAAATCGCCGAGAAGTCAAAAATATTTGTCCGATTACCATGATCCATTGCATTGCCTCAATACATTTATGTTTATAAGATCATGGATATCACACATAAAAACTTTCATCAACGTTTGACAGAATTGTCCAATATATTTATACATACAATACAATTTACTACCGTGCTCACGAAACTTTTCTTTCAATAGGCATATGGTGAAACAATGGATTGTGATAAGGAACACAAAGACCACCCACGTCGAGTCTAAATAAAAATGTAAAATATATTTTTACCTTCCTTTCGTTCCAATAATCACCAATAGCCATTTAGTCATACATGGTCATACATTTTTTATAATATGTCAGGAAATAGAGTCGACATCCTTATATATAAAGTTGCAAAGGATTATTTGTTTGAATACTTGAATGTTTAGTGTAGAATTGTTTTACGCGCTTGCGCAGTGTATTCTAAATTCGTGTTACCA
>JABASH010000427.1:0-40918 GCA_019776445.1 Tomocerus maximus
CGGATAATCTCACGGATACAGATGAATTTGCACAATTTGCAGAGGTAATATACTTCAATGAAATCAGAATATAATATCAGAATAGTTTTTTAACAAGTCAGCACAAGATGCCGGAATGCTGTATCCAACCGTGCATTTTTTGTCTCACGTTTACTTCAGTTTTTTGAATATTTAGGGTCTTTTGAATTATTTCATTGAATTATTTCATTGAATTCAATTCCAGTATTATTCTACTTTAGTGTTAATTAAATATCTCGACTACACACTAATTAGATTCACCAACAATATTTGGCATTACTTATCACTGAAATAATTGTTTTAGGTGAGCTTCGTAGAGCCTTACATGGGCCCTGAAGAACCAAATAAGGAATACCATTTTGTGCTCCTCCATCTAAAAACTCCACTGGATTTTTCTACCCCTTATGTACGGCCTATTTGTCTCAAGTATTCCACAAATGCAGCAAACAATATAAGAAAATCAAACGATACGATTTACCTTCACGGTGGCTTCTCTCGAAAGAAAATAAAACTTGTCAACACAACCCAGTGGGAGACGGAGCTAAAGGTTCAAAATGTGACTACCGGGACGGGATATGAATGCGTCAAAAATTTTGAGCATTTTTACGAAAGACATTTTCCTGCTGGCATGTTCTGCGCAAAACATCCTCATGGTATGAATTCAGTTTGCAATTTCCTGTTACCTTACCTTTTTAATAATTCAATAAGGTATGCTATAAAACATAAGATAAAAAGGTATTCATGTTCATTTAATTTTTCCAATTGGTATAAGTAGAGTATGGCATATCAAAGTATTTTAAATGTTCCAAGCTAGTGATTTTGACATAAATTTCAGAAAAAAACTTGAAAGACAAAAGTTTTGCTTGTCTTCTCCACGGGAGCTCTATTGCTGAGAAAATCAATGACAGATGGACGCTTTCTGGATTGACGGCGCTGATCAGAGGTCGAAAGGCTGGGCTATGTAAACACGACTCAGTTTATTTCAACACGAAAATAGCAACATATTTAGATTGGATCCAAAGAAGTTTGCGATGCAGTCCGTTCAGCTTTTCATGCACAGACGGAACGTGCATTCCTTTGGAAGATGTCTGTAATTCTGTCCGAAACTGCATGGACGGTTCCGACGAGAAAGAAATATTTTGCGAATCCAATAATCGTTGTGAGTCGAAAAGTCGCAATCATCATTGTTCTCTTGTTGGGAAGTGCATTGCTAAAGATGAGCTTTGCGATGGGAAAGCCGATTGCGACGAAGGAACTGATGAAAGTCCATTGTTGTGTGATAAAGATTTGAGCAACCGAAATTTGAGAGATCTGGTCCCTTCAGTGGCCGTTAAAACATATTGTCTCCCCATTCCCGAATCAGAGGTACTTTATCAACACACACGAGACTATAGTATCTATGAAGCCTTTATTACATAATAAATATTTCGCTTCAATCACAAAATCTAAATGCTAATTATCTAAATTGGCTTTCTTTAATTTACATAAAGTTAAGAAATCAAGTTATTTTGAAATTGTGGTTTTACATTGAGATGTTCCATTTCAGGGAGTCAAGATAGAGTATTCTCATCAAAATCCAAGCATCATTGTTAATTGCACGATGATACCGGTGAACACTGTTGCAACTTTGAGTTGTCGGAATTATTACAAACCGAGATTTCTCTATTCTCATTTAGAACTACAATGCAATGACCATGGAAAATGGAGTTCTTACAGTCCTTTTGTTTGCGATCCAGGTATTTTAGCTTCAATTCATCAACTATGATTCGAAAAGCATATTTATGTGTGATATTCCTAATCAAACTGTTAATCTTAATTAGATTGTGGAATGATAACTCAAATTCAGCCTTCTATTGAAAAGATCACTAATCACGAAGAAATCAAAGTTCATTCTAATAACATCCTACATATTCACTACAGAATTCCATGGTACGCCATGATTTTCCGGAAAGATGAAAACAAAGACTACAAATTTACATGCGGTGCTTCTCTGGTGGAACAAACTTACGTGATTTCAGGAGCCAACTGTGTATCTGAAAAAGATGGATCCCTAATTTCAAGTTGGAAATTAAAAATTGTATTTTCTCCAGTTAGCAAAAACTTCACGGAAAATTTGCTGACTGCTGGCTCAGGGATTTCTAGTCCGCAAATCGCTAATGTAAATTTTATTTTAACCGATAAAAATCGTATATCTGTAATGAAAACAATTTCGAAATTAATCTAATGATTATACAATGACAGATTGAGAATATTTGGAGACACAGCTCCTACGATATGAAAAACCTGACCTTTAATATCGCAATACTGAAACTGGACCGGGTTATTCAATACAATGCGTTTGTAAGGCCTGTTTGTTATCTACCGACTTCATCACCTTCTCAGGAGTTTCATTTCAAAACGGTATTACTTGTGAATAATGAATCGAATAATGCTTTTCGACTTATTTATGATTTTTTCAATTATCCAATGTTATTGAGAGTTTATGAAATATAAAATAGAGAATTAGCGCAAAATTCACCGGCCATGATAGCGGATCTTTAGTCGGTCTTCATATTTCCGATTTTCCTAAAATTGCAGAAATGCTCTGCATCATTACTTCAGACGGCAATTCAGACAAGAGAGATTTTACAACTAAATGTGTCGGACAAATTAATGGTAAGAAAACATGCACGTGTTACGTAATAACTGATTTCTTTCTATCTGCATCGTTTATTATTGCAAAATTAGTTAGTAAATATATTATGAACTCTTATACTTAGGAACCACAGTTCATCAAAAAGATTTTGGCGGAGGCCTGTTTATATTGGGGAAAACGAATTTTGGGTCCAGACACATAATACAAGTACGTTATGCATTCCTGCATCATTTAAATTATAATTATATGCTTCATCTTTGTCTATTCCTTCCAAGTTCATTGTGTGATCGAATGAATAAGGACATTCATTTGCTTAGTTTACATATACATTCATATATGGAAGGAGATTGTGACTAAAGATTTTATAAAATATAAAAAGTGTAGCTCTACAAATAATAATCCTATTTTTCCTCAGGGTGTTATGAATTTTGAAGAGCAACTTCGTGGAGAAAACATCACTTTGTTTACACACATTGCATAACGTGCGGGATTGGATTACGGGCATAGTTAACAAACAACAGTATTATACAATTTAATTGTTTTTTTTTATTGTTTCAAGGTATTAGATCACACTGCAATATGGAATGCCATACTCATACGATACAGGGATAATCCCCAAAACTGTAATTAGTAATTAGGCAAGTGTTTATAGTATGGCATAAAAAATCATTGGTTTAAAATTAATTATTATCCGTGAATGATTCTACGCTTACCGCTTACCTGAAAGTTACTGTCAATGTACAAATGTTTTTGAGTAGGCCTATTAGCCTTAGCCAACTTTAGTTCTGTAATATTCCTTTTTTAGAGTCCACCGGTTTGTCAATTGATTTTCCTAACCGGATTATTTAGTTGTTCTCATGTTATTAATAAAACAAGTTAAAAGAATTATCATATTACATTGTCTATAATGTCCAGATTTGCATGCAATAATTCATTGAATGAGCGAAGCGAATGCAATTAAATTGATACTTTGATTCTGTACGATTTAGAACCTATACTACGCCTACAGAGTCCTATACACAAATACTATTTGGTACATAATCAGTAATACGCGATACTTATATAACTTATGACAAATTGGGGAATACACATTTGAATGATAAATAGAAGGTACGCATACAGTGACACATCGAATCGGTCAATTTTATATCAAATCTGAAGTTATGTATGTATGTAAGTAATATGTACCAAATTATCAGCGAATTGATAAGTGAGTAATTGGGTGCTCCACTTGTAAATTGAGCTTAGATTGTCCTAATGACTTCGATTAATTTATTAGATAAAACTGTACAGTTCATATTCACAGTTTTGCCATTCGTCCGCTCCAGTATTTCATTACTCTTTCGGTGTCACAGTTAAGTCGACTAAATATGAAGGCGATTCTTGTCCTCTCTCTTGTAGCTCTAAGCTACTCTTTAGGTAAGAAAACATTGGCAATTCTTTACAATAAAAGGTCAAATATATATTTAAAATATTTTTTGCGAACTTAGACCCACTCCCAGGAATTGGCAGATTATCTCCCGTCGGATCAGCGGGTGGGAAAGCGTACTACACAGATGTCAATCTTGGGGTACCTTTTATATTAGTATTTATGAACTTTGAAACTTGTGATTGTGATAGGATGACATACGTTTTCCTTTTTTGCAGCTTATAAGATTCGCCAAATTCGTTGAAGTTTGCCATGAAAATCTAATGGTACCTGGGACTATTTTGTCTTCAGCTCAAAATAGCCTGTTACAGGGATATCTCGAGGGATTGGAATCTAGTAAGCTTAATTACAATTTCCCTTTACAATGTATTGACACAATAAACTCAATCTTTTTGTTTGATTTTTAATTTTAAGATCGTGTCTTTTGGCTTGGGGCCACTGATTTGCTTCATGAAGGCAGTTGGTTTTGGTTATCAACGGGAGAGGCTCTTGATGCTGGCTACAAACACTGGGGATTGGGTGAGCCTATCCAAGATAGACTGCACAACTGCGCATTTATTGACGCCCGTCAACTGCCTCCAGGTCTTGGCTACTGGAAGTCAAATATTTGTGCCGATGGTTTGAACAGACCACTTTGCGAAATTCCTGAAGCTAAAGTTTGGGAATTGGCTGCTAAATTCAATACGACTAATAAATACTTTTAACTTACCTGCATAATTTATACCGTTTTTACTTTGCATAAAAACATTAGCGTTTACCGCAAGTACATTTGGATTCCCTAAAATCTTACAGTAAAATTTAATCTTAAATCTTGAAGGTGATCTTAAAAGTTAATATCTTGGTACTCTACAGATACAGTTATCCCAAGATTATATATTTTTTATGAGTTGCAATAGGAATTATGATTCTTTGAGACAAGAAATGGATAATTTGATTAAAACTGCGCTTTTTATTAATTCATGGTAAGTCGGTCGCGTACAGAACAAGTGATCTTGCAATCAAAATATAATTTCTTACAATTAAGTAGGAATGTTTGCTATGCATTATGTTGTATTTGGTTTCAAATTATCCCATTACATTGCATTGTCTAGTTTTCATTACATTTGCATTATGTAATAATGAAGAGGATCCAACGTAATTGCTAAGTAAAAGTAAGTACAAACGTTTAAACTGGTAAACTGTGTTAAGTGTTAGGTAGCTAACAAAAAGGTACACTTTGTATTCTTCTATCTTACAGGTAAATATTTGAGAAATAAGTCAAATTGGAATGACAAATATTTTAAAGTAACCTACACGGTCAAAAAAGTGTTAATATTTAGGGAAAAGGCGTGGTTTCAAGTAGGTACGTATGTATACAAAGCATTTGATGTCGGTACAAAATATTATTGCTGGAAAATCGCTCCTGGGTATTATATATCTAATAATTAGAAAAGAAATCCTTTCATTGCCAATGTAAAACTACGAGTAGGTATTAGTTTCTATAAACTACTGACGATTAGTGTCTCAGCCTTAACCTATTCCAAGTCTCTTGATGATAATTATCATCCATATCTATTAACAATTCAAAGGCAAGAAAACACAAAAAGGTACATTTTTAACTGCGATTGAAAAACAACCAATATATTCATGTGAAGGTTTGACTTGTCAGACTTAAAAGGTTACTTGACGAAAAGAGACGAGATGAATACTATAATTATCATGTTTAAATAAAATTATGACATTTTTCTAAAAGTTATCTCCGTTGTATGCCTGGAAGGGCAATAGACGGAGGATCTACCAAATGTGGCTCCTCCTGCCAAATCTCTCTTGTTCACCCATTGACTCGGTACAAGACTCGGAGATCTGTAGAAAACTTGCGGTTGGGGTGTCCAAGATTCTGGTCTGGGTCTAGTTGTCCTACTAGTTGTATGATTAGCACCGCCTCCTCCTCGAGAATCTATCGGTATGGAATAACCAGTCATTATCGTACTTCTAGAGCCAGTTCCATGACCTCCTCCAGGCCGCCAGGGATTCTTCATAAAATCATTTAAAGTCATCGTCGATTTTTCTTTTTGACGCAAAGTCACTTTATGTTCCTCGTCCCCACGATCTTCTTCTTCAGTGTATCTGTAATCCCCGTCGTATCCTTCCCCTTCATCATCTTCATCGTCATCATCGTCAACATCTACAAGTGCAGTGTATTTGCGAAGACTGCCAGTCTTTTGATTTAATTTTAGAGACATTCTGCCGATATTCTTCCGAAGTGATTTGTCTTTCGAGTCATTTCCGCTTAATGAGCACTTTTCGTTGTCCGAGTTTGAATTGGAATTCGATGAACTGTTGGGAGATCCTTGGGATTTACTTGTATTGGTATTACTGGGAATGTGAAGATTTCTTAAAGCTCGTCGACGCTCTTTGCTCATATAAACACATTCCTAAAAACAATTGCAAAAATTACATTAACTTTTTGCTTCCAACTTCCAAAAAAACTATACACCTACATTATGTAATTAATGTTATTATTATTCTAGAATGTAATACCTGCAACAGGGTGTACCATTGGTGCAATGATTCGTAATTATCCGAAAGAACTCGAAGTAGAATTCGTGATTCCTGAGGTAGCACGAGAGCAATAAGAGATCCATATCTTCGAGTTTCCCAATCAATCTCTTCCACATCCGCCAATCGCAACTAATTAACAAAAGAAATTGCATATTATTAATTTATTAGATCCTTGATAAAATCATGACTACTTTTGCTTTAGGTTAAATTGCAGTTATTGCAATTTTTTAAACTCTAAACCACTTATGATTGCAATTGGTCTCATTTGGATTTTATCTGTTCATCACTATAGAAAATTAGTGAAGCAACCCCACTACAAATTGCAATCATTATTATAAATTCTCTTATTGCCCACACTTTGCTTTTGAACTTGTAATTCATACTTTCAATCAAATCATTTATCCAAACAAATGCAATAAAGTAAAATCCTAAAAAGAGTGCAGAAGGAATGAAGAACTAATCAGAGAATTAATAGTACAGGTTTTCATGTTGCTGACTGCAGTAATTAACAGAGAGATCCATATCAATTCTTAACAACATGAAGAGAAAACAGAAAATCTTTATATGTAAACTTGAATGACTACATTCAGGATTTTCGCATCACTTTAGTTTACAATAGTACAAATATCTACCTTTCGCATGTACAATTAATAAGTATACTCGATATGCGCTATGGTAAGTAGGTGTACCTAAATCATTCTATGCAAAATAAATTTTTATGCCGTAATAAAGCTAATGTGTTGATTTTCCTACATCAAAAAACTGTTTCACAATGTTACATTGTGCATTCACTATTAAATAGCATCTCTCTTGTCAAACGTATACCTAGCAGTCCATGTCTGAAGACATAAATAAAGCCTTGACGTTTGACTTTGATATCTGATTTGTCTCCAGGGGCTCACGCAATACGTATTATAGCACAAAGATAAATCCATTTCATGCCAAATGAAAACAAGATCAGTTTTCACTTATTCTTTTCTTCTGCTTCACTTCTACTAACTCGCTTACACTTGAGATTAATCATTCTAACAACTTGTAACTGTATAAAAACACAAATAAAACTTTGACACATCAACGATAATTACTAATGAAACCCGATCTATCAAATTTAACATAGATTAGGTAGGTTTGTATCAATAAAAATTGTTGCATGCTATGCCACCATACCTGTCTGTTCAGATACTTATGTAAAACAGTCATAATATCTATAACTACCTTCTCTTGTCTCCTATCACTATCTGTTTACATGTAATTAATGTTCCTGTCTCTCTTCCAAAAACATCGCAACTTTCGATTAGATCACATATCTTCGATCACCTCTTCCACGCTACTACATTACATACCTACCCAACCTCTACCTCACAGTTTAAATTTCATTCCCCATAAAAAGATGATCTCATTTCAAATTAATTGGAAAATGTGGAAGGACCAAACAGGAAGTGCATCCAGTACATTATCCAATTTATTTAATTAGAGAAAGTTAAGGCTTATTACAAACAGATAAAAACATGGAGGTATACTATCCAACTTGCAAATTAGTGGTGTGTGTTTCATGGTGTTTCATAGGACTACATAATTATGCAATTAGTGAAAATTGAGGCTCAGACATGTAAGCAAATACTAATTAAATGGCATCTGCGAATCATTCGCTATGAGATGATTGAAAAATAATTATCTTTGCGTTCTATACATACATAAACTACAATTTGATTAATAGTTTAACCAGTAACATAGTTAAGGTGTGTACTATTTAGTATTAGAAAGAATATTAAATTATTGTGTAATCACTAATCATTTGCATAATTCTTTAAAAGAATTAATTACCTTGAAAATAAAACTGCCCATTTCAGATAATCGCACACCAGATCGATGAATGCTTGTTGTTCTGCGAAAACAATGCAAATAGTCCCTAGTGAGAATGCAATATCGTTCCTTCCATCTAGACCATAGTTTTTCTCGTTGTTGTAACAAAATCCCCTTTTTGACTGCTGGGGGATCGCCCCAAATGTTGATTTGTTCACTGGTGCCCCGTTCCGTGGTATTCCACACCGAATTCGTCGTGTCCAGGCGATCACAGCCCAATTCCCAACCGCTCACAAAATGAGCCATCTGGAAATTGATTAAAATACATTGAAAATCAGTTAACACCTTAAAAATGATTTTTCGGTTTTTATTCAGTTTTCTGCAAATGTATCACTTTGAATACTAGCATCTGTTTTATTCTTGATAAACTTACATCAGGATGGCCATCCCAGAAAGATGAAGTGGCAATAGAGATTCGTTTTGGATTGAGTGTCGATGATTCTCTTTGTTTATGTCTTAAAGTGGTTCCTAGAAGAGATGTTGTTCGCTTTGGCGGAAGAGGTGGGGGCGGAATATCCGGCGGCGGCGGAACATTTTGTTGCCCAACTAGCAATCGATGTCCAGTGCCTTGGCTGACTGTGTAGCAAGTTGTACGACGCATTGTGCCCAATCTTGGAAATGAAACTGGAAGCGGTATTCCTAGTATTACATTCCCTTGCACGGCAGATTCGCTCTGAAAATCAAATCATTCCATATTTAGTAAATTTAATGAATTGGTGGTCACTAAATAGATACCATGTAAGAATTAATTATACACTTTCGCATTTGTAAGAGGAATGCGTTTATGAATGAGGGATTTGATTTAGTGCACATTTCCTTCAATTTTACATTGACTTTACATCACACTCTAAATAAAGAGAGATGTAAAGAAAGTGAATAAATCAAGTTGACAATTTCAATTGCATACAAAGTGTAGTACCTATAAGGACAAGTGCACTGGGCACTCACCAAACAGGTCTCGATACAAACTGGGTAAGTATATTACAACTCTGTGTGTAAAATGTTACTTTAGGTGTAGATTAGGATTACATAGTTATGTGAATGTGTATTTTATGTCTTGCTGTCGTGTCTCAATCATTATACATACATACATAATAATACACATGTTCACGCATGAGTTGTCTTAGCCATGTATTTACGTATGCAGTGCACTTTGCACGTAGTGGTTCTTTCGAAAACCTTATTATTGACAGTGACTTTATGTGTAGGTATAGGTAAACTAAATGTGAAACTCTTTATTGCCTGATATGGCAATAGATAGGGTACTATAAATCGATATCTACTAGAACAACTATGCAGTTTTTCAAACCCATAACCGGATCGGCCTTATTGACATTCCTATTTCGAATGCACAGCATCTGATAAGACTATAAGTGGAAGAAAACTGTGAGAAGCAGAGGAGTGTGGACTATTATCCAAGAAAATTACACCAAAGAATGTACAGCCTTTGTAGTTAGCATTAAATTTAGTAATACTCTCACAAGTCACACACATGTAGGAATTGAATGGTCATGAAAAGTCAATCAATAGCGTACGTAAAGCTGGAAAGAGTTTTTTTGAAGCTTAAAAAATATTCCATTAAAATTTATTGTCTAGCTTACCCAACTCTATAAAGCTAACATGACAATTAGTGAAATCATTGAGTGCGACCGGAGAAATTATAAACAGTTAGGTATATAGGGTAGGGCATATAAATTCCTTACTATTAAAGCAATCTGAGTTTGTCAAAAAGTCTTCCATACAGAATACCGGTATGTAGTCTTGTTTCTTTTCTGATTCCCATCGATTGTAAAATTGCTATGAGTGTTTATGGTCGAGTTTCTAATTGATAACTAGTATAGGTGACTGTGACATTAGTTACTACGTGTTCTTTCAGGTCATTTAACGCATGTAACTGCCTAGATCCTTATTGAAGGATGTATTAATTGCATATTACTTTTTTACTTGTTTTTGCATCAAATATAAAATTATAAATAAATGTTGCGTGACATGTAGTGACAAATTTCTTTTCGAGTTGGTGTTACTACCTGTGTGAAAACTTACCAATGGTGGCTTTTTGGTACCTTTACATTTAACCTCTTGGCATTCAAATACAAATAATACGAATAAAATTGCAATAGAATAAAGGAATCGGAAAATTCCTTTAATCATTTTTAGCTGTTATGAAAGTAGTTTTTAATTTCATTGCATTCTTGTAGGCGAAACAAATTGACGAACAAATACTACTTACTACCTGTTATCTCACATTTGAAATATATTTATTATTACACGTGTACTTAATTTCTACGGACTTATCTTAAGTTTTACTCTTTACTAAAGTACCAATTGAATTTCGGAAAGTGTAGAAAGAATTCATTCTAGATTTATTGTTTTTGTAGTAACTGCCGGTCTGTATAGTCTGTATAGTCCATTCTGTTATGTACATTTATAAACGAAACATAGTGATTGCCAAACAATTGCCACATTAAGCTAAATTCCTTTAATAGTGCTTGCGTTGAAGTTATCTCACCATAAAGTTATTAAGGATTCGTTTCTAAGATAGTAAAATCACCTACATTGATATCAAGGAAATGATTAAGGTTGATTAACTATAGAACAGATTACTCTGACTAAATATTGTGAGTTAAGATAAAGTATTTAATAGTCTGCATTCTATTTCATTTGTGGCTACAACATCTGAATTCAATACTAAACACCTATAATCATATTGAACAGTTCCTAGTGAGAGTTAAAACAGGGATAATACAGGAAGGGAAAAGGTGAAGCTTAGTAAATGTTCGTGTTCCTGTCCTCTGGCCGTGGCTCAATTTAGTTTAAATTGGTATCCGTGCCTCAGGTTTAGGTTACTTAATTTTATGCATTTGTATATAAGGACATAATAAGGGTTGCCCTTGCATTCAACTTTCAACTGCATTGTAATGATCATTTTATGTATATTTACATTTCAGTAAGTAAACATCGGATCACATTGTATTTATTTTCCTGCTGCTTATAATCCATGACTGCATCTGCACTATAAAAGCAATAGTGTTTCCACTTGCATCCCATTTGACATTTAGTTTCGGCATTAGAACACAATACAAGTGTACGGAAAGGATGAAGTGGTTATGGGAGCCACGGATGCAGAAAATAAACAGGTGGAGCCCTTTTTAACGTCCATTTCTGCAGGATACACCAAGAGTCTACTAACTAGCTGGAAAACAAATATTCCACTATTTCTTTGTCAATTCACAATTTATAGTGGTACTTAGACATGCTTGCCTACAACTACAAATATCTCTCAATTTTCAGATGAATGAGTGAAATCATGGCAAACAGTCTTACAAATTACAGAGCTTACTAACTACAAATATTTACCGTTCTACAATTTCATTCATGGTTCAAATACCTAAGTTTTTTAAGATTCTCACAATTTCTATTTGAGAAAATGTATTCATATCATACATTACGATAGTTTAGATATTACATACTAGTATAGGTAGGACAATGGGAATTTACCAACAATTTATGTACAAAGGTTATTACCATTTGCATGGATATGCTTATATTTGTCCACAATCTTAAGAAATGCATTATAGATGTATTTTATGAATAGATAATTAACTATCATAAGTACTAATGACTATACAGAGTATAAAACACTGAATATGGATAGAGTTAAGTGGTTCCCTTAAATTAACGTAATTATTATTAATAGTATGTATAGTTGCATATTTTTAGATACAATGTGTGTTAAATGCGTGAGCGTTTCTATTCTTTCGCTAATAAGCTAACAAGTGTAAACTAGAGGTTAGCAGTCTTGTAAGCGCTCAAAGAGTACAAAAATCCAGAAAAAATGTTTTCATCACCGTAACAAATATTTTCTAAAAGCAACTGATACAGAAACAAACTGATTACTAATTTTTGCGATTTTAAATCCTGATATTCTGTTTCTCTTCTGTGTTTGATTCCAAATATTTCACCCTCTGATTATTTGCCCTGAGATCTAATTACACCTTTAAGTCACAGGGTGGATCGAAATATACTAAAGTTCATCATAAGCAGTTGAACAACGTAGTAATATTTATGATCCATATTTAAGTAGGCAATTATATTGATTTTGTTTTACTTAGTATATCTTAGAGATCTGCTTATCGCCCCTTATGTAGCTTGTGATTTGCAATTTTTGTCTCAACGGGGTAGAATAGAGCGATCTCTGACACTACTGCACCACAAATTGCAATAAGAAAGCCAAGTATTGAGCAGGGCAAGAAAAACTTCTCATTTACTTTTATTTTGTTTACACTGTTTTACATTGTATAGAATAATATGGTGAACTGTACAAGCTGTATTCACGAATTGTTTTGGTCTTAAACAAGTGAAACAAAGTAAAGGAGTAAATCGCTTGAATGCGTCACTGTTTTGCAAACTCATTCTATAAAGCACAGTATTACTTTTACATTAGTCGTACAATGTGCATAGCTGCTACATTTTATTGCACTTTTTGACAAGATTATTATACTGTGAAGGAATTGTGCATGTGTAGCCTACTTTATTTTTAAAACTATTTGCCAGAGTGATAGAAATGTATTACACTACCTGTAGGCAGTTATTTAGACACATGTACCTGTCTACAGCAAACCTCAAAAAGCATGTTGAAGGGAGAAATATCAGCCAGGTCTGACGTGGACGTGATGTACAATATTATTAGAGATATTTCTCGATGCAAATTCTAATAGAATCGTATTAGACGAGCTTGGTACAGAAACTTAAAGTAAAAACTAATGTTTATGACACTCTCCTTTATCTTAACATAAGTGATTGAGATTAGCATGTACCGGTAATGAGTTAACTAAAGTAAGTGAGTTTCATGTGCGCTGAACTAAAGTTGGCTTGGCTTAGTAAGTAGGAAAACTTAAGCTGTCGTTATAAGTGTATCTTTATTAATCTACACTATGACTAATAGTATTTAGCTTGAGAAACAGTTAGCTAAGTCAATTTTATGTATATCTGTAGTAGTAATACATTTTTCTTGTTCTTGCCTTCAGTCATAAAGACGTGTGGCTTGTCTTTTCTTGGTTTTCCATTCGTTTTACTTATGATCAGCTTAGAACCCAGTTTCAAGTTGTTTTGAGTATAAAAAATCATTTCTGCAAAACAACGCAGATATTCGTTTTGGTTTAACTTTTGGGATTAAGGAAGCAACAGGGCGAGACGCTGTAAGTTATAAAGTGTGTCTACGTGCATATAAGACGGGGAAATGTATATCTTCACTATTCTAGCTTACTTTGAAGTAAATGTAATTTACGTGGCATATAAATACCTAAACATGGCATGGAGTAGAGGTGATAGAGAATGATGATACGAACACCAGCCAAAAACGAAGCCAGAATATATTCTTTGTGAGCTCGCCAAGCCGAAACGATACAAAGTAATAAATGGCTTCCTTTATTTCAGATAGAGTTACTAAAGTACATTCTGCGTCTGTGTAAATTTGTACACACTGCAGGACACACTTATTGTTAGCAGCGCTTAGAAATCTATATGTAGCCTATGTATGTATGTATTATATGTCAGATCAAAAATCAAGGCAACGGAATTTGTGTATCTTTTCTTCTTCCTATTATTAAAGAATACACCTTTAAATAGTCTAGCATTCTCATACATCTGCATAACAATACAAAATACTGTACTGTAATAGTTATTATTGTTATGGTTGTGGATAAGAATAGGATATGGAAGTAGATGCAGGATTCCCCATTTTAATCTCACAAGGAAAGAACATTCTCTTAAAGATACAGTTCGTAAGCAAACCAAAGCAAAACCACTTATACACGTATATAGATATATATATCCTAGATTTAATGTTTTTGTGCCTGTATTGTGTTATTACTTCAAGTTGACTTGCACTTATTTTGATTGCAATTGCAACGGTGTATTAGGTTCACTTGCTTCTTCCGTAGAGAATTTCTTGTCAGATATTGAGATAATGGAATACAATGGAGGTTTACAAGTTATTCGATCCTACGCAGAATTCTGGCGATATCTATGCAGAAGATGAAGAGGAGGAAATGAAGAAGTAACTAGCAGGCTGATAAGCTTAAATCAAGGATTTTCGTTTATGCAGGGTTATATGAGCGTGAGAAATGTGTGTTACGCATGTTATCTTTTACAAGCCCCTGCGGTGTTATTGGACTATTAACAGTAATTTAGTACGAATAAAATTGTGCGTGTATTGAATGGGAGATTTGCTAAATGTCTTATATGTATAACATGCATAAATGTCCTTAAAGTAGTTAGTTGTTGTGTTACAAAGTAGTAATCGCATTATTATTAGCAATTATTCTTGGATTTATCTAACATGGCATTTCTCAATTTAGTTAGTTAGCAATTCCCCGTTTCTTTCCCTAAGAACTCTAGTCTATTATTTACTACATACATGTGTATTTATTCTGCCATTGCTACAAGTACAAGGTAGTTTCCTAACGGAAGTAATAGACTCTAACTCACAATTAATCATAGTTGAGTTGATTTTACGAGATTTTCCCTATACCACTGCTTATTTCTACATTTTTACCTACTTAATTTGGCTACGATTCAGTACTCTTTATAGTCATGTAGTAAATCTACAAACTACCAGCTCACGAAAAATAAAACAACAGGTTCATTTGCCGTACACTCTGATTCACATTAAATAAAACTAGAAAGAACAATGAGACTCAGCAGGCCAAGCAAGTCCAGCTCCTTTGCTCCCCATTAAACAAAAACGACAAGCTTGTTGTAAATTGGGACTGACTAAAGACATGTGCACTCTACTCCACAAACTCACAAACCAAACACAAAAACAATACGGACTAATGATAATTTTTATGATAGAAATAAAACACAAGAGAGCACCTGCTCTCTTCCTAGATTAACCTACTTTGAATATTCTTCTCCAAATAATGACATTATAGATGCTCCCTTCCCTCTCCCTACAAAACTTGCTCTACAAACTTTTTTCTACCGATTTAACCCTTTGTCAATGGTTCTTTGTCATTTCATTCATGAAAGAATTCATGCAGATCATTATGAACATACAATACCAATCTTCATAAAGAGCCTTTGTCTTAACAAACCTTTAAAACGCAAAATTATTTTATAATTTCAAGTCTCAGAAACCTCTGGCAGTTGTGTACTGAAATTGCAAAATATTCCTGTGTATCTATTACCTTCCCTGTCAGTTAAACTGACATGCCAATGTGAGTTTTGCCATCAATCAGATAATGGGTATTTACAATGTCCACGTTGTGTCATCAACCAATGTATTTACTCATCTACATTTAACTTACAGCTCATTTGCGTACTTATTGCAAATTATTACTAAATACCGCAGTGACATTATTCGCTGTAGGAATTGCGGTATTGCGATGTAACACTTTTAAAGCTAATATGGTCTATGGGGACTCGTGAAGAGCTATTTGAACATTAAATCGATTACATTTGATATGACCTAGTCTATTTCTCACTGTTTGTCGCATACTATCAACCGGTTTACTTGAAGTTTCATGTAATTAGTTGCAATTTCAAAAAGAGAACTAATTTAAACATGTTTCATTTCAACTCACTTAACTGGTACTCCTCTTTTTAAAGCTATCTATTCGGAATTCTTAACACAATGCAATAGTTTGCATATCATCATGTCTTTTTCAATCCAGTCGGTCTGAGTGCTTCTTCTGACTAAAGTGCATCGAAGTAATGCTAATAAAAATACATTCTGCTTTTATGCATGTCATTAGGCTGTCTTAATATTTATATTATATCAAATAAGCTGTTATTATTTGACTAGATAGTTATACTATTGAATGAATTGCTTACTACATACTTCACAGAATTATCTGAACATTGAAAACAGTCATATATATTCAATGGGTCATTATCGCCAGATACATTTCGCAAGCAACCATAGCAGAAAAGAATGCATAGCTCATTAGAATATTATCATCTCCATAAATATAAATGATAAAACCACAGAACGTAAGATTTGAATTTAAGTTGCGATACGCACATCCTTTTAGATGAAATATATTTCTGTCGGTTATGTATATTCCTACGCATAAATTCCTGGTATGGAACAATGTCCGAAGATCTGCCCACTCAAAATACACGTTGAAGTGATGTAAGAAGCAACCCACAATTAAATAGAAAAACACATAAGTGTCTTACACAGATAATGGATATCCTGTATAGAAGTTAAGAGAAAAGATTTATCCTTCTATGGATATCTTGTAGTCTGTCTTCACTTGACTGGATTTGACTTTAACAACTCACTTGGATAGATAGACTTGGCTAGAGAAGCTGAAATGCAAATTTTTCCTTTCCAGTCCAATCGATCTAACCAAGTTGCAAAACAACACAAGCACTAATCACAATCACAAATCCAACTTTAACGAGCATAGACAGAGTACTATGAACAAAAGATCGTATAACAAGGACTCTTAGTCAAGTGAACTACTTAAAGTTATTAAAACACAGACAAGAGATAAATACAAGAATTTTAATGATGCTGTTATGTTATTTTGAAAGCACATTAAGAAAGTGCCCCTTTAAATATGCACTTGTACAAGTCAGACCACGTCCAGAACTCAATTGAATATGTAATATTTAAGCATAAGCATTTTCATGTGCTCTTAGCTTAATGAGATTGACAGGACGACATAGACAATTGGGATTAACAATGCACCCCACTAGCAATCCTAACTCATGTTACTGCTGGTGATTGTGACTTTGGATGAATCACCATTTACAAGTCGTAAATCCTAAACACAAGTGAAACTATTGTCGTGTTATAATGCACAGTCAGTGGAAATGGAACAGTAGCACAGTGTAATACTGGATTTAGCTTAGTCCAAACACAATCCTATTTTCAATGAAGGTAGCTTAAGAATGTATGAATGATGTGAATAAGAACCACAATGTATCAAGAGTGTACTGTCACGTTGACAGACACTGACGAACTGACTGAACTTCGTGAGTGGACTTGGACTGTGAATCCGGTAAGTTATACGATGACTGTATGCAACTGCATATTATATTATTTATAATGCATAAACATAGCCACCTAACTTAACCCAAGCTTACTACTATGCTATCGTGTCTACGTCTTCAAAATCGTTTACGTGCGCTTTGTAATTAAGTCAGACTTGTTCGAGTCGTTGTACATAATAATGTATTCAATAATAGATCTGTGCTGTAGTTTACTTGTAGGAAGGGTCCGCATTTGCTGTTGACTACGTGTACACAGCACACACCATTACCACTGTACCTACTACGTTGTTACATATATGAATGTTACTTAGAATCAGGTACCTTTGGCTTTAGTGTCTGTTTACAAGTTTTTTGCATTGCTTGCTGAGGTTTTCTAGGTTTAATCTTTTTTCTCTGATAAATGTGAAGGATCAGTGAGTAAATAAGTATTTTATTTCATTTACCTTCTATATAGTAATCGTCCGTATCAATTCTGTTCTTCTGCGTTTGTAACTTACTTATTTGTAAGTGAGCCAATTCCGCAAATATCAGCGTAAAGGTAAAAACGCGCTTTCAGGAAAATTCCCTATTTTATCTACTAAACAATCAAGAAAACAAATAGCCTTTGCTTATGCTTGCCTTCGTATAATCAGCTACGGATATTTTTTGATTTTATTCCTTATTTGCTATTGCTACTTCGTTCCTGTTCACTTCACTTAAATGTTTTCCTTTCGTTTATTACACTTAGTGTGCAAATACAAATATATACTTATTATTGCAGGCCAGAGGCACAGTAGACAAACTTTTGTAATGTCTTCCTTTCGTTTCGTGAATGCAATTAAATACACGACGAGGACAGTTACATTATATTATTATGCATATTTTTACGTGTTCCGCGATACAAATCACTGCTAATGTATTTCCAAGAGTTTCAACTCATAACTACGCCAAACTCGAGTTCCTAGAATGTTGTTCTATGTCATGGCTGATCGGGGTGCTGTAAATATGTTATGTCAATGACTGTTATTATAACATAATCACTATCTTATCTAATGCCAATACCTACTACTGCACTGCAAATTAAAATTGTTTCCTGTAGTTATGCACATATTTCATGTTTATTCCGTACAGAGTAGGTAACTTTTGTCTGCGTCAATTACCTAATTAGAATGTGCCGGTACCAAGTGCCAAATTCTTTGCCAAATTTAGAATTTCATGATACTATGCTGGGAATGTATGCAATTTAAAAATTATTCCCATTTACGAATACCATTTATGCTATTAAGAAATGAATAGAATTATGGTGCCATTGTGTCTGCGATTGTGTCTATGTTTGTAAAACATACTATGGAATAACAACCGACTGTCCAGAAAAATGACCACAATTTTGTGCTTAGTAGCTAAATGGTTTCCCATTTAGGTCTAATCCAAGTAAATGATTTCATACGCAAGTAACCATGATAAGGCAGAGTCATATCACATTCTATTATACAACATACATAAAATATACCAAGAATACTCAGTGGGAAACACTATTGCTAAAATATGTTATACATTGCTCACAAAATTGGGATATAGTACAAAGCCGACATTCTCCCTTGCATACTAATACTATTCTATATCCTTATACTGCATGTTTCCTTCCATGCAGTCTGTATAATTACATCGTCATAATTATTATGTACGATTGTGTTTACCTTCATTCATGTTCAGTTTACATTTCGAGGAATGGGAGAGTTGAGAATAGTACTAATGTGATATATTATTTGTGTGGCATGTCTTATTTATTATAGTGTTTTGCTTTTGCTATATGATCAAGAGCTGTATTATTTGTATTGTATACCATGGAAAATGTGGTAATTTAAATACAAACAGATCTCAATGCAAAATGTAGCTTAAAGCAGTCTGTCTAGCTAGAAGAATGAGAATCTGAGACAGAGGATCACAACTATATGCGAAGTATTTATATCGTGTTCTTGTAGAAGTACCTTCTATTGTGTACTATGAAATATTTACTTACAATTAATACCTTTCAACTAACAATCATAAATACATGTTATATCCGATAAGATAAACCTTGCAACCCATTTCTAATAATTATTACAATTACAGCCCATGGCTTACATTACATGTCCTCATAGCATTTTGGGTAGGGTACTTTGGATATTCAGTATATTGACTCTATACAAAAAACAATAATACCATAAATACAAGCTAGAATGGAACCGTTGCTAATCACAAGTTTGGCAGGATATGAGACTATTACGTGTGGCCAGTCTCAGGTTATCATACTTCAAATAGGAATTTTTCCTTTTACTTTTATTTGGTTAATTACAAACGAAAGTATTTTACTTACAGGAACCTACTTATATACCTACATGTACTTAAAGACCAAAAAACTCATAAGGAAAAAATTTGTTACACGATATCAATAAACTTTAAAACATACAAATTCTTTGAACGCTAAAACTAGTGCATTGACTACAGTCGAAACAAACGGAAGTTGAGATTAAATTTTTTGCAAAGGAAGTATTGCAGACGTATAAACACTTCTGTGAAAGCTGTTATCAGGAATAACATTGCCAGCTGAGAGCAGAGCAGGAAAAACTGTCCTGTAAATTAGCTGGAAAGGAGGGTAAAATGACTCAATATTTTCCTCTGCGAAATGAATGTAAATAATGTTCTGGCTACTACACAGAAGTTAAAGTTGAAATCATGAGTAATTAAAATTAGTGATAATAAATAACGGGATAATTTGATAAGGTGCGATGTAGTTCTAATTCTAATATGCAGTAAATTGAGTAGGAGTCAACAATGTATTGACACGAATGAATTAAAAACGTGATAGTATCTACAATCTAATAATGGCTTTGGTATATAATGTACACACATAATTACATTTGGTATGTGCTAAGCCTTATCTGCTTACTTGCACTTATAGTGACAAGATGTAGTTTATACCTTTTAGGCTACTATACTATAGAAAAGCTTTTTAATGAGCATTACATTGGCTACCTCACTATGGATTTGGGGAGTCCAACAAAACTGATGATTGTGAGAATGTTGAGCTTATACCTTTTGAGGAGACGATTAGGGACAGGAGGAGCTAAGGCTATTGCTACAGCTTTCATTTAATGCTTTTCTACATAATTATAATAATCCGTCTAGCATTCCAGTCTTTACTGTGCTGTTAGTAACTAATGGTAAGTGAAAAGTTCGTGCCTAGACCTTGCTACTCGGGAATGTTGAAAATTGGCCAATAGAGAAGGATGGAAAGTTTAGACTTCAAAGGGTTGAATATTTATGCTTATTAGACTCGGGCAAGAAATTACCGACTGATGCGATATTCTGTTTTTGTTTTGATGACTCAGGAATATCTATGGCTTCTAATTTTCTTTCAAAGTATAAAACGCTTATTGGTATGTGATAAATATAGGAAGTAACGTCGTAGATAAAAGTATTTAAGTGACTGACAGGTATACCTAAGCAGAAATAACAACTGTCTCCACTAAACCAATGCAGACGACTAAGCTTCGTTTGTTTGGCACAGTCTAGTCAGAAATTAATTAGTCTGCAAAGAAAAAACTGATGATGCATGGAATTATGGATGTTCGAGCTCCTTACTAGTCCCTTCAACGGGAAAGTTAAACAGTAAATTGGTTCTCGATGATACAGATGAAATCCAATTACTTTACTCATTGCCAGTCTCAAGGGACACTGAAGTGATATGACGTGACACAACATTATTACTGTGTCGAGACAACTCATTGCATTGAATTTTTTCTATTTTTCTGCCCTTTGCATTTGCATAATTTATTATTACATGCAAGTAGTACATTTAAGCTCATCTCATTTCGTTGTCAAAACTGTTCGCTGTGTCCAGATCGCCTTGTCAATCATTCATTAGTCAAAAACTATATACTGGAGTGGATAGTTCATTAGAGAAAAGCTTAAAGCATGGGTGTGTAGCTAACGAAAAGTAATCAATTACAATTGCAGATTTGTAATTCAGATCGGCAATGAAAATTGAAGGTAGACTAGAAACACGTAAAAATGTACCATTATAACACCTAATTGCATAACACACCCATAGATCTATGCTATTAATTTTTTGGAATCTAAAATTAATCTTTTGGCACATTGCTTTTATCATGTAGCCACATTGGAATTTGCAATTTGATAAAAATGTGGAATGTAGACAGAAAATCTTAACCATAAGAAGGTGCAATTGGGTTTGGTTTTGAATTTTTTAATTATATGGCCCAATCCTTAATAATTTCCAAATATTGAAAGAATGTTGCGAACAAAGGTCGTGCAAGGCACAGCAGGAGGGAATTTTGCACGAAATGCAGGTGTTTTAGCCATTTTCGTGGCGTGGCATATGGTGTGATGTAAATGAAGATTTGAGCAATTGAAGAAAGTAAATAAGAGTTGCAAATGAAATAAGAAAAACACGAGTCGTGTTGTGTGTGGTAGTGGTTTTGTATATTGTGATGCACAACGCTTAGATAAATGGCTGAAAATGATATGTTTGCGATGTCTGATAGAGAGTATTGATTGTTATTGTAATTCGAATACGAGTTGACCTACAAGAAACATAAAAATGATATTTATTATTTTTTCCTTATACCATTGCATTTATGTTCTTCTTCACAGTTGTGGCTTATAATCATTCACTATTGGATTGTGAAATAACAATGGTCATTTGAGTCGAAGCAGATCAACTTGAGTTGAGTTGACTTTGACTTGACATGGCTTTGGAAGGAATGGCAAAGTTGACCAGCTATGTTGTAATTTTAAGCTATCTACATATATCAACCTCAAGGTTTCATGACTTCTAAACGGGTGCAGTTTCCAATTACTTTTTTAATGTTTTTCTTTCTGCACACGACACCAACCTGCCAATAGCACAAGTTCAATAGAGCAAGTGTATCATTAGTATTTTACCATCATCTTATGAAATGGAAACCAAAACTAATGAGCCTCTCAAGAAATGCTCTAAATCCAAATTGCATATGTAAATCCAAACAGTCCAAGTCCATATCCATTTAAGTGAAGTTCGAATGGAAATAATCAAGAAAGCATCTCATAAGAATGTACTACTCGTCCATAGCACTTTTTACAATTACAATAGCACATTAACAATTGTTATTGAGTGCATAAATGCATTTGCAATATAACAATCTGTATAACTATTTAGCACAATATAAAGATTAATATTTGTGCCTACATAACAGACCAGTAATAAAGCACATTTGTAAAATTGAACTATCGTGTTCTGTTTGTTTAAACTTACAATCAGTGGGCCAAACTGAATTTAAAGTCAATAGGCGTTTCTCTATCTTTTCTGATCATTCAATGTGTTGGAGCAACAAAGCATTCACATGCAGATCCAAGCTAGCCAAATAAGGAGACAATAATAGCTCTCTGATATTACAACACTTGTCCTCTTGATCTTCTCAATCAGATAGAATATTATAAGACAGCTATTTAGCATTGACAATAATTATTTTTAATGTCCATTAATGCAAGGCAGTGGCTACAGATTACTCTCACTTGCATTTTTATTAGCAAAAATAATTTATATTTTATCCCACAACTATTTAGGTTTTCTGGGGGCTTAGTTTTCATTATGTTGTAGTAAAGTTAGTAAGCGCATGTAGGCAGGGATTTTGTCTGAATGAATGTAAATGTCAACTCTACAGCTATTCCCAAGAAATGATGTTTTGTCACACCTTTTTCTATTTTAGTAATTCAAAGACAATACAACTCTTCCCTACAAAGACCATGGAAAAGCTGGGCTAATATTCTCGAACTTGTCTCTCTGCATTTTAAGACTTCCTTAATTTATTCAAGAACAAAGCAAGGAAAAAACCTGTCTTGCTATTTATATTCTAAGCATATAATTTGTACCGTTGAAGAATTGTGGAGTAATAGAGTAGTAGTACTTTTTCTACATTTAAATAAGAGTGAATTCAAGAGTCTTTTTATGGTATCAAATCCAAAATAATGATTGGGCAGAACTTTACTTACTTTGCTGCGGTGAGTCATTTCTGTTTTGTTTTGGTTCTTCTTTCTTTTTAGGGTTTATCTCCTGAATGTTGCTTATTATTGTGTTTTTTCCACTTCGGTAGATATAGTTTGTATTAACTAGTCCTACCAATAGTATTAACTTTGTTTGCGGCTCAGTTTCCTTCAATCTTGATTTGAAATACGTGTTACCAATCTCTAAGCTTTCTATTTGTAAACCAGAGGATTTCCATTCAACTGGTTTCCTGATAAAAGCTTATAACTCCACTTGGACAATTACACAAAGAGATTTTCCTCTTTAGGTGAATACGCTGTCGGTCACTATCCGTCTTTTCTTCGATTTGTAATATTCCCTTATCAATGTCACATAATGTTAGCAAAAGTTTGTTATACTGTTACATTAAAACCACAGTGGATTGTTTTGCTGTCTTTTCTGTACGGAGAACTTGCAAGGAAATAAAACCCAAACTAAAGTACCCAGAAAACAGCCAGAGATATTATTGATTACTTGTTGTTGTTAGTCAGAGAAGACAACTGAATCGCACTTGATTTTTTGTGGTTTTTTGTTTACTCAGCTTGTTTTAAAGTTATCAATGCTGAACACGAGCACAAGATTTATACCAACTTTTTTAAAAGATGTTTGTCGCTTTTCAAATGTAATTCTATTATGATTTACACACGAAGGTTGCTCGTTTGTCTCGTCCAGCGACGCAATAAAATACCTGTCGCACGAAAGGTGACAACATTTGGTAGCTGTAATCACAATAGAAGAGTTGAAAATTGGCTGAAGACGTACGCAAAAGTTATTTGATGTGTCAAATGCGAATTCGTGTTTATATTAATAGAAATATTAGAAATAAACTGTCCACTGAAACCGCAACAGATCTCTAACTGGTTTCTAAATTCTAATGCCAAATAAGTCTTCAGCTCAAGTCGATAGTTTTGTTTCTATCAATTAGCACTGTCTTGATTCTTGATTATTATGCCAAAAGATGCAGATGAGTTTTTTTATTTTGCTCTCTATAATTCATTATTAGGTTCAGTATTGGGAATATGAAAATTCTAATTTAACAGAACGTTGAGATTTTCATCTGGGAATGGTACTGCTCTGGTCTGGGTTTGTTGTGTTCTGTGTTTCGTATGGTGAATAGAATATTACATGGTTTATCTTGTAGATATTTTCTTGTCCCAACTTGGTTCGGCCATGAACAAGTGTTCTATCTGTATCTGAACGAAGATCTTCCTCTCTCTCTTTATTATCTGCTAAACGAAACAAGTGAATTACGGTTCACGTTGAAATGAGTTATGGCTTGTCTCGCTTTTGCAATTTCCAAGAGAAATACATTATGCATGTAATGTAAGTATATTATAGCAAACAAACATCACAGGAAAGTCTCGACATATAAATACTCAAAGTTATTATACCCGTATATATTTTATAGCGTAGGTATGTACTTAGATTAGTCCTCTAAAGATGTATAAAACCAAAGCAAATCACAGGTAAGCTGGGCTTATGTCATTCACTCATTCACTAGTGTTACTCATTGTCAGATTTTTCTTGGCTACACTCTAATTTAACTGAATCAGTAGCGCACTAGTGTGTAACATTAAAAGTCTTTCTTTACTGTTAATGTTGGTCATTTATTTTTCTGTCCCTGCTAATGCAAGTTAACCTGTCCATTGCATTAATGCTGCGTATAATTGCACTCACAACACAACACATTACACTAAAAGGTAAAATAATAGTTTGTAACACAGAAGATACTGACGCAAGACTGATAACTCGTCAAGACAGGTAATAATAATAGAAAAGAATGACAGTAATTTAATAATAATAATTTTTAAGTGAATCCAAGCAGTCCTACAGTTGATTGTAATGTAATGCTCTGTAATAGTTCTGTAAAGAACTAACTACACGCTTTTCAATTCGACTCTCGAGGAGTAGCAACGGTGAGCGAATGGCTTTTAGGATTTGTTGATGTTACTTTTTTATATATAAATCTGCTTTAGGTACATTACTCTCCTCTCTATCTGAAGATAAAAGATATTTTCTGTAGCAACTATCTATATTTTTCAACTTGGTGCAAAATATGAATAGGATCTCAGAGTAGTATGCTCCTAGTATTATCTGCTATACTTTTTGCTAATACTGATAGTAAATATACAAAAGTAGAATTAACTCACATCACAAGTGGAATTCTTTTGCAATTGAAAACTTGGGAAACTTAACTCTGTTACTTATTAAGTAGTTGCCTGCACTTTGTTAACTTATGCATGGCGCTACTTGGTTCTTTTGTACTCCAAAGTATTTTAAGAACTCAATGTCGTAAAGACGGAATTTTATAAGTATACCGAAACTAATACTACATAGCTATAGTAAATCGAGTCAAGTTATCTATACAAGAGTTGCATGTTATGTTTGTGTGAATCAGTTGAGTGCGTCTGAGTTGTCCGCTCTGGTTGAGATCTCAACTGTTACTGCTTACTTACTACTTACCTGGGTTATTGTATACTGGCTCAACAGAGAGTGGTATTCACTTAATGTTACTGAATCCCAAAGAATTCCAGCCTAGTGTACCTTTCTTTAGTTAATGTAGCATCAGCATATGCATCATTATCTGAGTAGTGCACGTACTTTACAGGTGTACGTGAATAATGTACAGTTGAGACATGAATTCGTCTCTTGCCCTGTCTAATAATCATTTGGTCTACGGAGCACTTTATTCCATACAGTCTGATTATTATGATGATACATGAGATGTTTTGAAGGATACTTCAGTTTTCGACAAGATAAAAGAAATTTTGTTACCTAAATGCAAAAGTATTAGGTACTTATTTTAGTTTAGATGTAGTTGTAAATATTTACATTCTAAAGTCCAAAGGTACTGGGCAATTTGATATCTCTATGTAATACGATATGCAAGGTAGTGAAGACAATAAGACAATACTGAAAATGGCTGAATTACAAAGCAAACATTAAGAGGCTAAGATTCACTTATGTAAATCCACTGTGAAATGATTCTCAAACAGATGATTACGTAGGAGAAGTAGAATGTAAATGTAATGTCGGGATGTATCTCCTCTATTGTGGTAGTGTGTCTATTGCTATTTACCGCAGTAGATTGCAGCTTTTCATTATTATATTACCTCCTCGCAACACCACATTGCATCTTATTGTTCTGCAACCTCTAATTAATTTATCAATTAGATCCCCACGGGAGTCAGTGTCAGCCTTTGTTTATATGCAAATCCTCTCTACTCATAATGCACGTAAAGAATACCCTTAGCGATTACCAGATTGATAATTGACATAAGTGCAAGGAATTGAACCTGTTTTCTTATTCCTAACACTAAGTGCTATGTTAAAATGTTAACTATAAGTGTTATGAATAATTGTAGTTTCTATTGTACAATACTCTTGTAAAACTATTATGTTTTGATTATACCCCACGACTGGCATCATGTATGCATTGTCTATCATTCTGCGTATTACACTCAAATATTATCTACATCTACCTATATCTTAGAAGTTTCACTTTTCTTCATTAAATGCAATTTAACATAATACACTTAATTGCCCTAAACCAAAGAAAAGGGTCTTCTAAAGCCAGCTTCTTTAGCGAAAAGGTTTTCTCGCCTAGTTACTTTTCTTTCGAGCACTATAATCAGCTACAGCTTCTCTCAATAGTATTTTGCACTCCCCACCACTAACACACACACACACATAATCAGCTAAATTAAATCATAGACGTTTCGTTAATATTTATTAACACAAAATTTTAGCATCGCTAGTGACAGTTAACATGTAGGAGGAATTTCCACATATCGCATTGCAAATTTTGAACATAATTCTTGCATTCTGGCAACTTTTAATATCCCAGTCAGTCTGGCCGAAAGTAATAATATGCCATAGTAGGTATGAGAATGAATTCTATGGTCTGCATACTTTATTTATGTACCCGCCCGTATTTATCTGTACAGTACGATTTATTTTTCCTAAACAGAAACACATTTCTACGAATCCTTCCGCTTTTAATTGACATCCGTGTTGTGCGAAGCCATAACAAACAAAAATGGGAATGGGGGAATATGCTAATCGACACTTTCGACACAGATGTTCGATGTTGATGGGTTAATTTACAAACTGAAAATGGTCTGGGAGTATATTTTTGTCATATGTAACGAAACGTGAAATTTGTGTTTGGAAATGTA
Organism: Tomocerus maximus; assembly: GCA_019776445.1. NCBI lineage: Eukaryota > Metazoa > Arthropoda > Collembola > Entomobryomorpha > Tomoceridae > Tomocerus > Tomocerus maximus. The sequence continues at coordinate 27,714 of JABASH010000427.1, forward strand.
AGGCATAACGTGCAGATATGTTAAAATATTGAAAACAGATGTGCAAATCTTGTCTACAGTATTTTTAACGCGTCTAGATACAAAAGCTATGAATGACACGAAAAACTAAATACCTCTACCAAATCCAATTGCCTAGTTTTACAACAGTCGGCATAATAAAGGGCATGAATCTCTTCCATCAAAGGAAACTCCTTGATGCATTAGCTCTGTTTGTACTCGTGAAAAGTTAGCAACAGAGATGAAAGTGATCATAATGAGGTAAATTCGTATCAAACCAAATCAGCCAAACTAAACCGAGCCGCAAAATCTGTCAAAGAAAGAGGAATTGCTATCTTCATGTAGACACCAGTGTAAGATAAGATAAAACGATAAAAGGCATATCCTGTAGACAAATGTAAAGTTACCTACATCTAATGCTCAGTCATCAATGTATAAAAATTTGCACGCTCGTAGCTGAGACTTATTTTGCTAGGATATTAATAATGATATTATCTACATTGATATAGGCCCGTCCCAGTCCATTAGTCAAATCTTTGGAATAAATGTGTCAAGTCAAATGAAATTAAGCACAAAATCTCTCTGAAAACAAAAAGTAAAACCTATTGGGCTGCTTTGACAGTTAGTGTGTATTAGTTATATGAGCATGTCTAAAAGGTATAGACAGCAAGATTAAATACATAAAAGTATCTACTCATCTATAAGCATAGTAATTACATGCATTAAGAAGGAATATTAACGAAAATTCAAGTTGCCAGATGAGTTCAAGTTGTTTTAGAGCTGCTACTCCACATGCTTCATTGAGCCTCTGTTGACATCAATATACATGCATTCCTTTAGTATTCTTATAATTTAATTCTCAAGCCGAGACAACATTTATTAGCATAAACCACTACAAAACTACAATACAATAAAGTAGGCGTTTGAGAATAGTGCAAAAGAGTGAAAGAAAAGTTTGAATTCGGCTTTAGTCAAGCATGAACATTCGAGCAATTTCTTTTTGCTCAAACTGCCACTGTCTACATATATTTACTACCTATAGTATGCTTATAAGTATACTTGAACTGCATTCTCTTTTACTTAACATGGTACACCTTTAAAAGATCAAAAGTTAAAAGAGTATTGCTATATATGTTGTGAATACTATAGTGTTATGTTATATGACTTGGCTAACATATATGACTGTAAATGTTAGGTGTATAAATTCCGTTCTGCTGGAGCTCATATGTGGAACAGTGGACTATAATATATAATAAAATGCATGAAAGAAATCCAGGTATGTACTAACCTAATAAATGTGCCAATGCTTTTCAAATTTGTCTGTGGGCAAAGGAAAGAAACTATAAAGAACACAGCACAGGGTTCTCCAAAAATATTTGTGGGTTTATTCTCCAAGGTACAGGGCTAAGTTTAATACTCTGAACTTAATTATCTACTTTTGCAATTCACCTGTATACTTTGACTCATGTTTTCAAGATAGTTATTAGCCATTTGCATACCCCCCTTTAGTAATTTGGCAAAAAATGTACTTATTATACTCCGTCAACTACAAAAATAGCAAATAACAGACGTGCTGAATAGCAAACGATTCCACTTACTTCCACCAAAATATGTAAATTATTTTGAGAATGTCCAACTTGGTATAAACCTGTCAAAACTTTATTGAGCATCATCAGGTTATTTTTGGTGGTGGTGGTACCGGCGTATGTTGCTGAACAACCTTGTGTTTTGTCATAATATACACATATTGGTTGAATCATTGAATCATCTTGACAATAATACACAAATTCATGCAACACCTACAGGTATTTAAAAAAAGGAAAAATCTGTAATAGTGCAGTATTGGTACAATGCATTTGTTGATGTACTGCCGTTATTAAGGTAGAGCAAATAGACAAGACAATATTTTAAGGATTATTTTTTGCAAATACCACTTCTCAATAAAAATGCTAGTTGAATCCTGTTTCGATAGCTATGTGAGATTGTACCTTTTACAAAAAATCTAATAATATATATGCACATACAGGAATAGGTGGTAATAGATACTTGCTACATGCCAAGCCAGTCCCATAATAGAAATTATCAATTCGAAATACTTTTTTAACATTCATTTTTGCTGTAACCAAGTAGAGCCACTGCCAACTGTGTTCCTTTAAAAAGACTTGCCTAATAAGTACTACTTCTTACGAGAGGAATGCACAATATGTGTAGGTATGATGCACAATGGACCAACACAACCATCGTAAAACTTTTTATACACACGACAGATTAAATGAATGTTATTTATGTAAAAGGCGATTGTCCGTGCATGTAGTAATCGTATAAAAATCAGTAAAGCATTACTTTAACTGCTCAGCATACTATATTAAAGCTGGGAATTATCATTTAGTCCCATTTTATTTCAATCGCAATAACTCATTCGTATATGTAAATAGTTATCAAGATACTTAATCAGCATGCATTGGATCAAGATTTAATTGCGTCGACTCAATCGCTAAATTATCCAATAGATTGGATTATATAATGCATATCCTACGTATTCTTAGAGTATTCCCATTTTTAATCATTTAACAATACTTTACAGTGTCATGATATTGATTAGTGATATTATAGCCAAACAAGTATACATTTGTCTACTTTTTGGAGTCATTCTTTTAATTTTGTTAGAAAAATATATTATACTATTAACTGATGATGATTACGGGAGCAACTAATTAAAACATCTACACGTATGCATAAACTATATAATAATGAGTTAAATGATAATAGTATATTGCTAACTTCTATCTTGTTATAGATTCAGATAGTAAGCATTAGTCAAACAAAACCCTATGTGGTACAAAGTAACACTTTACTTTTGTATTGGTACATATTATAGATCACATTGTTCTCATGCATAAATGAAGGACAGGATATTTATGAGTCTTAATTTAGTAATTTGTGGACCTTCGTGATGTGAGACAATAATGCATAAAATAAATAGATGACACATCGTTACCAAACCAAATGTTAGCATAGCAAGGGCTCATTAGGTCGTGGAACCATGAAAGCCAAAATGTCATTTTAAGTATCTATATGTTAATCCATTTTACTGTATACTTGTGATATCAAGGTAATGAACTTAAAGACCATAGGCTTGTAGGTACTTATAATTTGGTATGACTCTCCCAAAGATTCATTTACATTTTTAACATTTTATTATAGCTCACTAGAGATACTTCAATTGATTTTAATCAATTTTACTAAAAAATTTGAAAGAAAATGTTGTTTGATTAGATTCTACTTGAGAGAGACTAATAACTATTAGCAGCAATCAATATAACCTAACAAGACACTTAGTAATTGATGTGTCTGTATTTTAACCAAATAATAATGGCACACGTGTTACAGACATAAAATGTACAAATGTTGTTGTAATGGTCGTAATAAATCTCAATTTCCTATCGTAAAATTGGATGAGTATTTGAAAACTGTTAATACAAACTGAGAATACATATTTCTATGTAAATATGTATCCATGTTTGACAGGGCTGACAAAGGAAAAGAAAAACTTTCGTCTTCTCTTCCATTGTATTGTGTTCATTTTGTCGGACGGATGGTCAGAGTCACACAAACGAACAAGATAACATTAACATATCCCAAGTCGAATTTTATAGACAAAACCAAAGGATATACCTACATAAGTATTGTTTGCACACACAACAGAAGGACAACACAGACATTAATAATACCCTAAAGTTTAAACATTGAAGAAAAGAAAGTGAAATCGTTTCCTTGAGTTGAGACGAAGAGAGTTCAATATATTTTCAACACGATAGCATCTAAATAGTCAAAGGAATACTGAAAATGAAAAGGATTGCAGTAATGTGCCATGAATGCCATGCAGAATCCTCAAAGAATTCGTGCCTCAGCTCAGTAGTAAATTACTTGAAGTTTAAGATGCATTTTAGCTTCACGGGGCTCTTAAGGCTAATAAGTAGCATCACCTTCTATTCGTAAATAGATAGCGCATGCATTTTCTAAGTGTGTCAGCCGAGCAATTTGCATATGTGCCAACATAATTTATCTTTCTTATAATTAGCTTGTTAAGTTTTAACAAATACGTATAGTTACCTACCTTTTTATCAAACAAACACACTAAAATTCTTGAGTTGTCCATCAGTATTTCACTATCATATCCCAAAAAATCTATTTCAAAGCTTCTGAAATGTTTAGGGTTGGAACAAATTTTAGAATTGGACAGATAGCCATTTTGCTTTCAAAGATACAAACATAATAGTTTTTTGATGAATGTGACATAAATAACAAAATTATTGTTGAAACTTATAATGATTGTATCAAAACGCTTTGTATACAGTTTCATTATCCACTGTAGAATTCTGAAATAGTAAAAATTACGCTAATGTAAGTAAATAGTATTCATTTAATATGTAAACTTACCTGGTGTATGTAAAGTAGGAAAAGAAAAATAAGAATTGGTTTATTGTGAAGTTCATTGGCAAGTGCAAGTAATGGGCGTAATTAATCAAAGATGAACAGACCTAATCAATATTTGGTAGAATTAGGTTTATGGAGCTCACATACTTTGCTTTACTCCAAGATTGACATGATTAAGAGTTAAATGACTGTATCGTCACTCTTCAGAAGCACTTTTACTAACTTTAACACACCTGGTTCATGCACAGTGTAATATGTGGGACATCTTCCACCTTGTATATCCGTATTATACTTGGAATGCATGTGACTACAAAAGGAGTGTTACGCGTGTTAATATAATATTATGACTATATGTCAAATTGCATGTAGCTTATCTCTTCAAGAAAGTACATCCATGCAAAGTGGATTTATATCTTTGTAAGATTTATAAATTAGAAGATAATGAGATTTTGTAGAAGAATGATATCAGATCTTCAGGAGTTTTATGAATAGGAAGATTAATGATTAATAATGTAATCAAACCATCATGATGCGCAGATTTCAACTGTAAAGGGTAGTTAATACATGCACTTCTGCAAATTATAATCATTAATATATTTTTATTGCTACAGAAGCATCTTGTAAAGTTGGGATGTTAATACATGGCAAACAATTTATATACTCAGAGCTTTTAATAGTTATTGCCATATTTTTGAACTGTCAATATGTTTATCTATATTAACTCACAAAATAATAGCGCAGCAGAAGAAATAAAGATGATTGACCCCCTACCGGTAATTATCCACAAGTACAAATGCTCGAATGATCAGATAATGCATATAATTGGCATGCTACATAGCCTGTCCTGCACTATATGACATGCCTACTTACAATTAGCAGTACTGTAACTTATAATATAACGATAGCGAACATTTTCACATGCCTACTTGAGCAATTGCAATGGCAATAATAATGAGTCCACAGATAACGAAGTGTGTAGACAGGACACCTACACATCAATACTCATCAGTTTCATATCTAAACACCTGTGCAACATAATCAACCACATTTCAACTCCATTTTGTCACCTGACTGTGATGATCGTTTGTTCCGCTGTGCAAAATCAAAAGTCATGGTACACATGCATTGGGTATGGTCCGTTTAGATTGTTAGTCCTATGTGTTCACTGCTTTATCTATGTGAGCGTCATGTTAGATATTCCGGCCTGTGTGTGCACACTGACTGACATGTCATTCATTTGAGAAAACTTGAGAAATAATTTTTTGCAGCATCTGAATCTGAATACAGGCAGCTATAAAACTTAACTAATTTTGATACTATGAAAAAATAATCCTCCGACAAGGCATTTTTGAAAATCGAATCTCATGGGGTGCTAGGAAAGCTGGGTGGGAAGGGGTATGGAATGTTATGTTCGGTACATAATTCGATGAAACATTGGAAGATCACGTCTAAATATTCCAAGATACAAAATGGAAAGCATAGTCGTGGAACTCTCGTCGAAGACCAGTTCAGTTTTATTTTATTAAATAAACTCAGCTAAAGAGGAAATTTTGAAATTGTGATAATATCTTCCTAAATTGACCACAGTCGACATTATGTTCAAAGGCAGAATGTCCGATTTGACGCCTACATATAGGTAGCTGTAAAATACCTACTTAGACATGCATCTTAAGCTGTAGTGGTATGTTCCTGTAGCGCTTTAAGTTTATGCAGAATGACTTGGTCCACTTTGCCAAGCCAGGCCAAGCTGGGACACGAGGAACAAAAAGTTTGATGAGACAAAAGGATTTTCTTTGGTTTTGTTTGTCATCCCTCGTACTAGTCGTATATGTGAATTGGAAGTCTTTTCTTATTGAATATTATAAGCAGCCATAATATTGTGTGTTAGCGTTCGTTAGCAAAACCTGAAGAAGGTAAAAGGAACTTTTATTTCTTGTCATCTGTTGAGTTTGACGAGGATTATGATTTGTGGTCTTGTCCTGTTTTAATATTATGTCTGTCTTGTTTTGTGTGCTTTATGTTTTGTTATAACTTCTACCTGAACTCAAAAAGCGAAAGAATCCATTGACCAACATTGCTTTTCTGATTTCAATATGATTGACATGGACACATTTAAATGATGTGACATGACAGAGCAATATGGCAAAACAATGTCACTAAAATTCCAGTAAGAGAAATCATTATGATTTTTATGCTTTTACTTGTAATTGAATATGATGGTAATGTTGATAGAAAGACAAATAACAGTACACAGGGCAGGTTAACCAACAATCAAATGAAAACACCTACCTACTCCAATGCAAATCAACGAATTGAACAAGCCATCCCACACAATTAATTTCCCGATGAGATGGTTAGAGTATAATCATCTGTGTATGTTACACTACTTGATAAGAAGTTGAATTCAATTTGAAAACATCCAAGAAAAAGAAAGAGGACACGACTAGAAAATCAACTGATTGAAAAGAAATGAAAAAGTTTGATTTTGGGAACACGAGAGTGAATAAATACAATCACTTGTCATGTCTTGTCACTTAGAGAATTCTTCCTGACGGATTCACTCGAGTTTTAGCAAGGGATGAGCACATTAGCAAACATCTGGTTTTCTATCAAATCGCACGGTGTGCTTGGAAGATTAGTCCCAGTGGCCCGTATTGTTCATCCCACGCGGTCCTTGTAAGAATTCTCTTGAAATTGTACCAACAACACTGTAGACATGCATTTGTGTATCTTCTGTTGTACGATGCGTTCTACGTGACTCTATAGGCACCAATATCTTCGTGTGTAAGAAAAGAATGTGTTAGGTATATACACTTTTTCATCTCAGCTATGTTGATCTGTAGTGATCTGAGCCTGAGTATTAACCGTATGTCATTATAAGGCCATTTTTTCTCCTTTTTCAAATTGTATAGGCATTTGTAAACTATAGACATTAGACATAGCAAAATTGGTAACTTGATCCCTATCTATTATTGCTAAAGGTTGTAGAATATATTTTTTAGTGTGTTCAGGTAGGTAAACTTTTGTCTTGTAATACAAGTTGGACATGGGATTTGTTGGAAGATAAGTTCAGTTGTTACCACAGGTCTTCATGATTGTCGTGATTGTTTTGGGTAATTTAGCAAATGCAGTATGATGGCACAGAGTCATTTGAATTTAGTTTAGGTTCAAACTGCTACTCTGTTCCACTATTGTGAATCTATGGGCAAAAGAGATTCTTACCTGTTGGGAAACAGTAAAGTAAATTATTGCAAATGTGATTGCAGTTTAAATGAGTAGGCAATTTAAGGATAGGCACAGAAGTGCCCTGCCCTAAGCATTGTTTTTAGTTTTTGTTCGTTTCTTGTTTCAAGATTGGACAATATTATTCCTAATTGAAGAGGTTTCGTGGTTTCGATTGTTTCGACTGCAGACATGTAAAACAGGAAAGGTCAACCAACACATAATATAGCATCAGCATGACATTTGTATGTGTAGAAGTACCAAATATCTACATTTTATGGATACATTTATTTCATTAATTTCATCTTCTTCAAAACGTAGTTTTAGCAATCAAGATTAAATAATTTGTTCCCAAGTATATGGGGTCCTAATGCCTACGTATAGTGTGAAAAAGATAACCAGAAAAGTTATACGAAATGGAGAGATGGTAAATACCGTAGTATTGCTGTTATTATCACCTTTCTGCCGGAATAAATTTTGCTCTTCTCGTCCCAATTTTGTATTTTATTGTACCTATTGTATATAAAAGTTTATTCAACAGACCAATTACGCTTTAATGTTGGAAAACTAGGCTAATATATTTGCACACACATGTATCATGTATGAGTTGCTAATTCTATTTTTGAGTATTCGCTATTACGTAATTTATGTATCTGTAAGATATAAACTTTAATAATACAATATTTTGTGTAAAATTCTAACAGTCACTAAGTAGGGATTCCTAACTCAATTGACAAAGTTGTGACATTATCATGATCCATATTAAAATGGTTGACATTGGTAAACATTATACAGTCATTACATTATTATTAATCAAAAATAATTAGGCATTATTTTACTCATTTACGAAGATTGGGTTAGACTCAGATAAGACATAATCATTACGATTAGGAATAGATGCAATCGAAAAATTGGGATGAGGATCAGATTATTTGTTGAAGTAAAACTATATTGCAAAACTGTCAATAATAAAAGCATTATTAATGTTTCAAATTCGTTCGCAAGAGAAGACAAAGTGAAACTATCAAGATAATTAAGACTAAAGGTATATACTATACGATGCTCTATTGTAAGTCCCATCTCTGAAAAGTTTCTTTTGTAATTAGAAACATCCGCATTTCATTTGCTGGGCAGCACAATAAAAATACATGAGTGAACACAGTAATCATGCAAAGCTAAGTGTTTTGAATTTCTTTTTGTACATTTGAAAGGAGTACTTGAGTTAAGTGGAGGAATTATCAAATAGTTCTATCTGTTGGCTACTTCTACTTATCTCCTAATCTGTAGTATACATAATAGTAAATCTCGTCTTTTCATCCACAGAAGACATGCTCGTAATTTATTTATACGCATTATCAGCTTTTCTCCTTTACAACTCACATCCATCCACCTCCGTATCAATTTACTCATCGAAGCATTAGATTAATGCGGAGCTAGAGTTGAGACAGCAAACTCTTAGATTAATGCACTTCATTGTTATGTCTCACAATATAGAGGCACTAATAAGATATTTATTTGGCTAACCCAGATTGAAAGTGACATTGCTCCTTCGCCCCATAAAGGTTTACTGTTATTGCTTAGCACACACATTAAGATAGATAATCTTATTTATTATTATTTATGCACCTACCTACAAGTAAAAATGTGCATTCACAATTAGGTAGACAATATGTACTCTTATTAAATATCTACTATGCCATTACACTCACCGCTATCTTAATGGGATGGGTTGCAGGCTATAGGCATATGTAACAGAATATTATAATGATAGGTAAACATAAAAAACGAATAGAAATGATGTTTGCAGTATCCTCGCTATACTTTTTCATTTGGCTTGACGTGCCCGAAATTATCATCTGTCAGATCAAGAACAGAGAAACTCAATTACATATTCATAGCAGCAACTATTAACAATGTAACATGCAATACAAATGTATAAATGTAATTTACGAGATCTACTATCGACTCCCACACACATAATACAATCAAAAGTGTTTAGCGCATGTAAATAATAACAAACCCACAATGGAGTACATACCTAAATACGCTTTGAACTACATTTTAGCCATGAATGTTTAAGATAATGCTATTTGCTCCTTCGTCTCTATGCTGAAAATGCGCTTCATTGAGTATGAAGCGACAGGCTCTTTTATTACGGATATAGGCATAGATATGTGAAATTTTCTGTGATTTGATTTATCAGTTTGGATAAGTAATACGTATATTATTGCAGTCATAAGCAATATAGACCATGAAATTATATCAGGAGCTGTAGCGGAGATATTCATATCACAAAAGCTTAGTACTATGCATTTTCAACAGTGTAAATTACACCACTTAACAGTTACAATGCCATTGCAAATTGCTTGATTAACAAATTTTACATTTCAAAAGACGGAAAGAGAAGATTTAAGGGCAATTACTATTACGGGAAATTCTCTATTGCTAACAAGTCCTACGTCAATCTTGTAAATGTGCATAGATTAAAAGGCAATCTTGAAAACGGATACGTTTTGTAAAGACCGATATGTAAATAGGTGAGCTTATTTTCATAGAAATCATTGAGCATTTAACCTGTGAATGGACACATTGAACTTTTGTTAATGAATTGGCGAGAAGAAGATAGAAATGATTAACTGCTATGATTGTTTATAAGATAAAGTAACAATAGCCTTACTATTTTGGATGGAAATTGCAATATCTCAAGTATAATTCGAATTTAGTTGGTCATCCTTGCCATTATAATTCAATCCCTAGTCAACACCATTAGATATATACCTTCATTTCAGTTTAATGATCAATATACTATGAGATCTATATGTACATAGTTTGCTGCAGAAAAGAATGGGAAATGTTTAGCGTTTAACTTAATGGGAGGACATAAACATAACAAATAGAAGATGAGAGAGGCAGATAACTCCATAGGCTCTTTATCATTAAATAGAATAGAAGACTCATCTTGTATCCTATTCAAATTGCAAATACTTTAGAGATCGATTGATATTTAACATTAGGTACACTTTGGTATAATGTCTGTTAAGTATGTTAAACATTCTTTGTTATGCATAGAAATCTTCAACGTTCAACCTTCGTATTTAATCTGCAATCTACATTTCTGTCTCTGTGGACATTTGCTGCATAAATGTGGTCGTAGAGACTGAGCATTTTTGCATTTAGAGAGATACAAGACAATTTGTATGTATTTAGTATGTATATTTCAAAAAACTTGTGTATTTTCAAGAAAGTCTTGCCTACAAACGATAAGTATGTAGATGATTATAATAAAAACAAGCGTGTGAAGGAACCGTTGACCGTGCGTCAAATTACCTACTTAGTTGAAACAAAAGCTGAAAACTGAGTAAAATGTTACAGCAAAGATTTATGTATGAATTAGTCGTTTTACATTTTCTTGTCATGTTAGGCTGCGAAATAATTTGCCTTAAACACCAGAGTCGTTTAATGCGAAAACAAGATTGAATTTTGTTAATTTTCATATTCCTAGAGAAAACTGTAGTCAGGTACCTACCATTTACCTTATTAGCATGTCATATAATGAAATGATTCGATTATTTGCATGAATATTACTTAGAATGAACAGGACAGATTGCCATAATGGAGGTACTCTTTTCATTGGAGTTACCTACTTAAATTTAAGGTAATAATAATAATATGAATTACCGTAGCTGTTAGCTTGAGAGTGTACCTACCGTTGGGTGTAAGGATGCACCTGAAAACTCGAAATTCAAGGAAGGATGAATATCTGATAGGCGTAGTATTACTCACATTAATTCTTATGGGCTATCGTTTAATTCGAAGCAATTCTCACATAAAAGAAAAGATAATATGACAACGGATGAAGGAAAAATGCACTTAACCTTAGCTAGGTACACCAAACAGAATGGAGAACCAAAAACAATTCAAGTCTAATGAATTGGCTGTAAAATTCTTTATTCGGAAAAATGAAGGATTGTTTTATGAGGAATAAATGACACTTTAAATAAAGGGAAACGGGTGCAATTCACTACGAAATAAAAACTCACGCTGTTTCTGCAAAGCTGTAAAAACCTAACCTATCCCACTCGTGGAGTCATTAATTCCGCCTGACAGGGCAATAACTCGTTTCCTACTCATATTCCAAGTCAAAAGAAATACAGCCCTAAAGGGTATGAAACGAAAAAAGTATTATAATAAAATCTAGGCTAGGCTGCAGATACAAAACAGACCTACTAGCAATCATTAATATTGCACAGGAACACTGAATGTATTTATTGTGTGGAAAATACGTTATCACAGCTCTGAGGAATATAAAATTTAATATTTTGAGATAAAGGAATCGTTCACGTGTGCCAAACCAGAATGGAACGTCGTACACAGTGTGCAGACTTCAGTTCTCACATCAGATACAAGAATTCGTTATGATGAATGAATGTGAATATAGGGTAACAGTACAAGTAGTGAACTATGACGTATCTGTACTATACGGTACACAACTAACGACAAGAATACATTTCAATAGTGTCACATCAGATTATAGCTATTTAATTGCTTATGGCTCTCTGCACAATTACTATAACATTATCTACTCAAGAATTAATAATGGATGAATGTATGTCTCTGGGTGCACCTTTCTGTCAGCCGTTTTCCATTTAATGAAATGTTGCCTGATTCTCTCTGCAGTAAAATTTTCAAGAAATACAACACAATACTGCTTATGGGATCTGCAAGAGAAATCCGCACAAATATAATATGGAATTATATTGTAAAATATGCGAAGATATGTATAATAACCTTTCTGTTTAGGGTAACATCCTAAGTTGTCCAAAATGACAAAGAATAGACAGAGACATAACTCACATCAACTCAAGTTTACTACAGATTGTCATGTGAGACAGACTAATTTTGATGTATTAATGTTCCAAGGCAAAGGAACATATTATTCAGACATGTACCTGAGGAATTTATATTGGATGCTCGTGCTGTGACAATTACCAACAATAAAATTTGCACTCTATTTTGCATACATTATGCATGAGTGTCAGTGTATGTGACAATAATATTTTGTACAGAGACAACCACTTACTCAAGTGAAAAGCACATTTCGAAGGATAGAACCTTTCATCTGTATGAACACACACTCTACAAGAACAGAACTTGGACTGCATACATAGAAAGGAACTATTTATGACGGTATAACTGTTTTATTTATTGCTTTGTATATTTCCGTGATGTGTTAATGTAGTTGATCCAAGCAGTATTGTCCAACTTGGCCGTTTTCTGAGTGGACTTGGAAAAGTGATGAGGGTTCAAATAAATAATGCATTGCAATATTAGTTAACAAAGCATAGTACAAATGCAATATCAATTGCATTGAAAGTCTTTGCGCTGTTGTTAGCTATGCTAATGAAATTTTATGACATGAATGAATGCATTTTGGACGAAAATTGAAATGAATATTATTTGTGGAAAAATAGACTGCGGATACTTTTGAATTGGGTTTATTTCCAGAAAGGGACATTGACAGCTAGTTGAAGCTATAATATTAATAAAGC
>JABASH010000428.1:0-40887 GCA_019776445.1 Tomocerus maximus
CAGCAGTGCTTGAAACGTCAGCTCAGAGTACAAACATAAGAACACCAAATAACAAAACAGAACAAGCCTTCAGCACATCAAATCTTTGCATTTTCAATTCCCAGATTTTAAAGAGTCGCCAGGTGTTCTGCAATCCTTAAGTTTAAACCCTAACTACTTACTTGAACTGAACATTGCACAAGAAAACTGTTTTCTTCTCTAAGTTTCTTAAATAGACATATTTGCAGATCAACAATATTCTTCAGAAATAGAATTACAAAGATGAGCAATCATAATAGCATTTCTAACGGATTGAAAGGACAAGGAAATTCCAATCCAACTCTTTGCACTTGCAATAAGTAACATAAAATATACGCTATATGTAATATACCGCAAAACTTTTGTATTGTGTGTCAGACCGGATATAAGATGGAATTCTGCAACTCATCTTGCTCACATTAAATAAAACTCGTCCTGCATTGACTACTTACATATTGCATTCAATCCCATCAACTAAAAGTAATGTGAACAAGGCATACCTACATAGCTCTTTCCATTCTCCACAACAAACTATACATACAAATGAGATGCATCGCCTTTTTCTGATTGTCAGTACTAGCTCTCCTTTCCATCTGTCTCCTTTTCCTTTGTACATTCATCTCCTACACTCAACTCTACTCTCCATGCAAATTATAATACATACATGAATTACACACTACAAAGTACAAAGGGAAGATTCGTCCATGACTTCGGAACGTAGTAGTACACTGTACACATACATAACGAAATCTTCCAACCAGCCAGCCGTTATCTACATTCTAATCTTAAGATGAACATATCGTCAGTATCATCTTCGACAAATGAACATCTGAGCCGACTCTATGCTAAACAAAAGACGACTGAAACTCTATAGCTAAGTAATAGCTTTGGGTATCTACTATACACTATTTACTATATTATGACATCGCTATGTATTAACAGTACTAGTATTACTGCCACCACATTAAACTTTTCTATATTGAGAATATCTACACTCGTTTTATGGCGTGGCCAAAATACCAAAGTATTTTTCCAAGCTCAGAGCCCCGCTGCTGTCGTTAATATGACTACTACTATACTACTGCCATTATAATATATGAGAACTGCTACGTACCAACAATTCACCAACACACAGTAATGAAAGAAATAGTCAATCTTGTGCATTCAAATGCTGTTGAGTCAAAGTCAACTTGGTCATTATCTTCCCAACGACATTTTCCTTAATGCAATGCAAATACCTACCGTACTGAGAAAAGTATGCCAACCAACGTAATTTTTCTACTCTAAGTCTCACTAGATGAGAAAACAAGTCCTGAACCAAGCCCAATATTTGTCTTCTTGTCGTGCTCAATAATATTATGTGCATAGAGATTCATCCAATACCAATCGGATAATCCACACCACACGACTGCAATCATTTAATAGCCGAGTCTATACGATATATTTTATGAACCTATATAACATAACCTTCATTAAGACTCCCAATGTGATGTGGCTACGACCCACATGCAACTTACTTTAAACTTTACCTAATAAAATATGTCCTCAACGACATGGTGTGACAAAATATTTGCCTAGTCGCATCTGTGCTTGTAATACAACACATTCCTCTTATCTTACTTCATCAAGTCCTATCATATACAACGTAAAGTCTTAATCGTAATTCGTCTGACAATTGTGTCATCTTTATTAAGCTACTTAAAAACAACTAGACTAGTAGTAAATACCATTGCAAACAATATTTATTATCCTACAATCCTCATAATTCTTAATGCTTTACATACAAAATAAAATTATAAGTACTGGTACTGGATGTCACTATCTAGTTATTCAAAAGTCATAGTCACAATGCAACAATATTTTTTATAATCACAGAGAGAATATTTATACTGCATGTCACGAGGTTGTTTGGCTGAAATGAGGAGAAGGGTAAGTTAATTCAGCTGAATAAGCAAAAGTAAACCCACATCGTTATTAACGTATAGCAGAGAGAGTGGTTGGAAAACAAGGGTGACTGATAATACTATTTGTAAAAATAAAATGCTGGTACTACCTTTGACTTGAGACCCACACTTGACAAAATTTTGGACAAAAACTCCATGTTTGCTTATAGATTATCTAGCTAAACTCCAGACCAGAGACACCGGTTTCAAGTAGCAACAGCACACAAGTCACACAACACTTAAATCAACAAATCTTAGCCAAAGGCCAACAAGTAGAGTAAAAGTATTGCCGATGTTGCATGTACAATGCTCACTTAACTTTGGTTTGAACTTTGCTTGATTCTTTAACTTCCTCCAACTCCCAATTCAATTGAGCAGAAAATCAAACGAATTTAGCCAGTCAAACACAGATAAGCCAGCACAGAACTAAAAGTCACGACCAATGTCGATGTTCAACTTAAAAGTATACATCCACCAGAAAATATAAGAGTAGGATGGTAGTATACTAATATATAGGTAGTCCCTAGCAGATGTATTTCAAGACATATATAGCTATGAGTTCAAATCACGGTTCTCCTATTTAAGTATAACATACGATGTATTCTTTAAACTTGCACAATCTACAGAACAGACAAATCACACATGCATTGTACAGAAAAGGTAGTGAGTGAGAATGACGGTGGCGACCCTCTCAACTAAAAATGAGCAAGTTTAAAAATAATCTACCTATGTCCAAGAGTCAACCAAATACCAAATCCCCCTTATATACTCGACTGCATAGCTACATTACATTGGCGGAGAGGAATTCCACAATTTCCCATTTACATCTAAACTACAGATTTCTCTATGCCCTTCCAGATAACGTAGGTCAAATTATATTAAGTATAGTAAAGTATACCACCATTCTGATTCAGAGTCTTGTGATCCTCTCAGGTTGTTAGAAAGACCCATAAAACCTACCTAAGCATGCAGTAACTTACTGCTAGTAAGAAATATACGTAGTTCTGAACAATAGATTAATAGTATACTAGTTTCTCTCAAAGACATCCCTGTCCATTAACATAATCAGCTTCTGCATGCATGGCAGATTCCAGATTGAGGCATTAGCAATACAATATATCGCCTAAGTACTATTTAAGCATGTATACCTTCTACTACTATATACCATCCAAAATCCGCACCCACTTAGTTAATAAAACCCAAGGAGAACTATACCGTCAACTTCGTAAGCAAGATACAGATAAAGAATAAGTTCAGTACACCCACAAACTACCAATAAATAGTAATACTCAACTTGTTCACGACTCAAATGATCCAGAATACAACCAATAAATTAGTTCTCCATGAGCCATGTCGAGTATATATACATTTTAAAATAGTAGCGATAGAGAGTCCCTATAGGGAGACAGGAGGCCACGTTTCCTTATTTTGTTATTTAGAGCGAATTTGCATAGGAGCAAATCTCAAGTTTACTATCCTTGTCTTCGGCTCATGTCATCTTTTAACCATCTATGACCGACGAAGGAACAAGTTAACAGCCTCTCTTCAACTCATCAGTCTCTATCATAATTAAGCTAACTAATGACACTCAAGAAGATAACAGTCACTCGATGAGACATACAAACATCAACTTATTATGTCATGCCATGATGGCCAGCAATGGGACGATTTGACATGCGACCGAGGCATGCATCTCTTATATGACATGACTATGATCACCAAAACATCAATCTTGTCATAAACAAGCATTGTGACAAATACACATCATATGCATATAGACCATATTATTATACAAAACACATTCTATGGCATCATATGTAATAATAATGTAATCAACCGCATACCATTTCGCTGACATTTGACTTTCAGATGAGTCACTCGCTATTTCCCAATGCTAATGTTGAGTTAAGATACAAATTATCGTTTAGCTATAAACAAACAAGCCATGTCATGTGCCGATACGCCTGCTTGTACTAACTTCATTTTACCAACAGAATTGGAATATTAAGCTTCATTAAGGTTAGCAATTTTTATGCATGCAACTCTTTACGATGACAAATCCAGCCAAGTGTAAATTAACAAGGCAAAATTGAGAGTATTAGGTTACGAAATCCTAATTTACTTTAATTTAGTCTGGAGTCTGGACTTGTGACTGACCTGAACCACAATAATAGTAAAAAGTACTAAAACCATGAACCTACATCCTCATAAAGTGGAAGATCCGACGACGGCATCGACCTCACTGCACAAACTCAAATAACAGCCACACATTAACAGTTTTCTGTAGACATACATCGGAAATAAATGGACAGGAAGGGTAGGGCTTTTTAAATCATGACAATGTCAATAGATAAATGCCTAAAACTGACATTTTCCCAAAAGGAAACAGTCGGATATTTCTTTCACGTCACATACTACATAAGTTCTTCAATTCGGCCGACGAGGCACAAACAGAACATTATGTCCTGTTTACAAAGCTGGCATTTGTAACTCATACTGGGTTTAAAATAAGATTATTTTCTGCCTAAATAAATACTACAACCTCAATTCCCGTAATCCTTTGCATAAATTGCATCATACAGTCGTTTCCTGGTTCTCGACTAATCCAACGCTAATGATATTCCATGAAAAATATATTTGAGTCATATGAACTACTGGAAATCAATATTTATCTATCGATGATGTCATGACATGTTTAGGTCAGTAAGCAAAACAACAACCTGCTTACGCCAAATGGATTATCGTAAAGTTCAAACCATTATAAATTATTACAAACTAACCACTAAACTTTACTAAACGACCATTCAAACTAGAGTCTACAATTAGCCGTCAAAAGACTGAGTTAATACATTATAATCTACAGTTCTGTTTCTGGTTATTTGTAGACAGAATACAGATTCAATCTGTCGGGAGCCAGAGAAAGGATCGCAGTTAAATATTGAACCAAGGATCTCTATACATTCCATTCCTTGTAAATCATCCTGAGGAATTTCGATCTATAAATCACAGTTTCCATTCATATGTAGCGTGTATATTGTCGGCAATTGGTTGTGGCATTCATACAATTTAACTTCAATTCAAAAGCATCAAAATCTAAACCTGATTCAAATCATAAATGCGAAGTCTCAAGAACATAAACCAAATTAGCCGTTCAACAACGACCTACAATGTCTTACATTCAACAAATTATCTTCCAAATGACACATATTACAAAGTACAACATACTAAAATCGCACTAGTAACCAATACTACTTAATTAAACTGGAATTCCAAATGTTTACAAGTTAATATACATGAGATAACGTTTATAAAAAAGCTTTGCATTTTGCGCGTATCTTGTAACCACAGTACAAATACAAGCCGAAAAATTTACATCAGTTTTACTAACTATCTGCAATGTTATAGATAATGTATATTCAGTACGTACATTTATATTATTAATTGGTACTAAATGTACCAGTACAATACTATGATCTCATTCAGTACATGTGTACCTAAGATAAATGTAAATACATGACGTATGTAGTATGTACATGTATTCGCAACAAGAATTAACCGATAAGTTCCTTTGCACTGAGTGATACATAAATTATCTTCTGTTGATTCGCAATTTAAACCGCATAAAAGGTTACTCATTGTAATAACAAACACTACAAATCAGTTAACAACAAATTAATTTACTCTGTTAAGTGCTAAAACACTAACCTCATCCAATCAATCCACATCAATACTACAGAGTCTAGACTGGACTTAAAAATAGCTTTTGAAGAGAGTATGAAAATATTGCACCGTTTAGTGTGGTGGATTAGATCCCTTGCATATGACATTGTAGGTTAGTGAAGTAAGTTTCACTCTCAAGTAAAATGAAGCAGGAACTTTGCCCGAGCTCTCTTGAATCCACTACCATTCATACTAGAGGAAAGATGACATGGAACAAGAAAAGGGAAGAAGAATAAAACCAGATGTGGTCGTCTCAATTCCAAACCAGCCACCACAAAGTTGGAACTATCCTAGTAGCAACAATAAAGAGCATTATCTATAATAACTTCTTCCAGTCAGTTTCTATTCTCCGTATTTGTAGTAGTAAGGTACATTACTCTGTCTGGCGATATGATATTATTGTCATTGACTGACTTGTACAGTCCTTCCTATTCGGGTGTATATAGATATTCATATTTCTACCACAATATCATCTGACACTATATTATAAGTGGCCATATAATACAGTAGTGAGTGGCATTTCTTGCCCTCTCCTCTAATCTTTCACACCCGAGAAAAATTACGCTTCGTGCAACACACCAAATGGATACCATGCATAATACGTACATTCATTTACGCATCCTACTCTGAAAGTATAGTCACATACATACATTATCCGCCACAATCCTTGAAACGAACACAACTACTCAACTACCTACATCATTTACATCCATGACAATGTTTTTGTACTGTGAGATTCAAGCAAGAGTCACTTTTCTTTTTCGACATCTTCACTCTACAGCTACACTATCTGTACTCACCATTTCTTCACTTCCATCCCATTTTCAGCCATTCCCATTTCACATACTCAACATTCTACTCGTTGTCATTCCAAAGACTGTCATTGCCATCCTCACCAATTTTAAATCAAAATTACACTTCTTCTCGAGGAAAAGAATGACAAAGACTTCGTTTCCACTTCCATTTCAGATTTACCCCTTCGGCATACACTCCAAGCTGTTTAAGTCGAGCATAGCATAGCGCACCAACAAAATGAGACGAGCAAATTGCTCTTCAGTTGGAGATTCAATTGATTTTCTGCCTCAGATAACTCCAAGAACGTCCTAAACACTAACACGACTTCAATGGGTTATTCAATTTCAGTCAAGTACCATTTAGCTAATTACACTCCACTCTTTCAGTATAATAAGTATTTACCAACTGGAAGACAATGAACTTTGCTCTTGTTCATCAATGCAATACTCCATCCACTATACAGATAAAACCTTAATGCCCTAAGTATATAGTCTACTAAGTCTATCTATAGAACTACTCAAAGGAAAGAGAAAAACAGCTACAATTACTGTTACTATTTCCTATTCATCCTCTTGATGACTGACAGCTATGAGTGCTTTCTCTAATAATCGTGTTCTTCACTTTTATGATATTTTAAATACATACACATCATAGACATGTTATTATTACTTCACTGCACTCTCCGCATCATGCAATCCACATGGTTCTGTAAATATACAGGTCTCGTGCTTTACATAAACGTTCAAATAACTACAATCCGTACAATCAAACTATAAATTAACATTCACGAAGGAAACATATGCTTCCGTTTGCTTCAGATTTCTCAATCTCCACTAATAAATTCTCATACATTCAACTCATACATACTCTAATAAACGAACATACTGGCCAGTTTAATATCCACCCTATCAAATCTGTCTTATAAAATAACGACTACTCTCTGCAAATTCAATTTATTATCGAGGTATACAAGAGAAGAGTAAACACAGTATTTGGTAACAACTTATATAAGCATATATAAAACTACTCTAATATTATGGTACACCAGAAGATTACCTATTACCTACTGTATTATCAATCCCTTCCATTTCAAATCGTGATTTAATTATACACTCAACATAAATCGATTTTAGTGCTTGAAATGAATTATGAATGTAGTAACTAAAGTATGACTTTTGCCATACGCTTTAAAATAAGATGTATTTAGAAACGGGCTGTTCACCATATTCGTGATGGGTGGTTCCTATTGCCACATTAAAGACATAATAAAATTTAAAAAAACTCTCAGCTTACCTAAAAATAGAAAATATATTATCATCACGCGGTGAATAACAATGGTATCATCATCAGGTTAACGGAACATAATTCATATTTCATAAGGTCCAAGTCTAAAGTCTAAACACTAAAAATCTTTCTATTATTCTCTATCATCCATAAAATTCTTTATTGAAATACTGAATGGGGCTAGAAAAGGAAGTTGCCTTCGTTGATCCTATTCTTTTCCATATCGCTCAATTGCGCATTCCATAGGATGGCTCAATATTATCCTAGTTTAATTTGTACCTTGCATTTAACATTGAAGTAGCAAAATTTTAATAATAAGCATTTAGACATTGTGTTTCGAAGCTATATAGTGAGTTTACATAATATTTAGTTGTGTAGGCATTAGATATACAGACAGTCAAACAGCAAAACGAAAAAATGTTAAGCCAAAAGAACTCAAGTCATAAAAAGCATAAATTTCTATGATGGAGACAAGTTCGAGTTAAACCAGACCAACAACTAAATAACAACGCAGAATGCATAGGTATTAAGAAGACCCTCTGACAAGCTGGAGTTACAGAAGTGTTAAGCATAGTTTAGAAGAGTAGACGAGTACTTTTAGATAAGAACAATTTATCCAACATACACATAGCCTGTCCATACATGTAGCCTGCATCATTTTACAATATCTTAAACTACACTGATGTATTCCCGAGTAAAGTGTATTTACGTCTTTCGTACGTGGCTAAGAGATATATGGTACATTAGCTACATGAATGGGTATAATATGTATGTAGTTAAATACAACTTTACAACATTTTCAGTTGTAGTAAGTAGGTAGTACTTATCACAATCACATTGTGCCTGCATGCTTGGCTACTTGCTTGGGTCACACATTGCAGTTTATATTTAGTGGAGTACAGTTGAATAATCGGCTCGGGAGATAGGTACCCAAGAAAGACCCAAGTGCATGGTACATTATTCTTAGGAATTTACAGCAAGACTTCCCTCTGCTCCGTCTTCAATAGTCTTCAGCATCTTATTGTTACCCCTATTACCCCACTAACTAAACTATGAACATACACACAATAGGGTACTTATGGACCAGAAAAGGTGTAAGTTAACTGTAAATTCAGCTAAAAACCCACTGGTGCGCTCCAGAAACTTCAACTTACATACAGAATTATAAATTCAGATTAACAATAGCATGAAAATATGTCAATAATACTTAAATCATTAGATATGCATCAACCTATTCTATTTCTTAACGACCAAACTTAACGTATTTACAGTTTATCCTCATTTACTTTTGAAGCAGCATTATTCTGACTTAATTGAATCACTTTGCCTTCTACTTTGATTTTACACATTTTGAAATAATTGATTTAATATACTTGTTTAGATTTAGATGCATCCCAAATGCCATAATGTTGTACACTTTCTATGACATAATGGATCAAGTTTTATTCGTTCTTTATTTTTTCTATCTCAATTCTCTATATCTCACTTCTTCCTTTTCGGCTACTCAAAAATGAAATATAAGAGATCGTTATTGTCACCATTAAAGTTGTATTACGCAAGTACCAAAAAGGTGGCCAAGCATAGTCCTGGGTGTCATTTTTGGACAATAGGCCTAACATGGTAAGTTATGTCCATATACTTTCTTCATCCCCATAAATCACACCATAAGTCTACCAGAATTTATTTTGTCCAAATCGCCTGCCCTAACAGAGAGTGAAGGAGGATAGTAAAAATGTAAAATACATTCCAATCCGACTATATTATATTTTACAATATGTCAGTGTATCCTGGTCCTAAGCTGTAGGTAGCCTTATATTACAAATAGTAATAATACACTTTAACTCGAACATTTAGTAAGTGTTTGTGGTTACACACGTTATGTGTCATCTTCAAACTTCAAGAATCACGAAACTCTACGAATCTATTTATTGTACATAATCAAGTTTACATAACTAAATTTAAATTACATGATCATAATGTGTACAGAGTGTATAGTATATCGTATATGTAAACTACCTAGGTATATTTACAAGTTAGCATTCAGTTATCAAATACACAGAGCCATAATGCACTCTAAAAATAAATGCTACTTACATCCAATGAAGTTAAAATGAGAATAATTATCATTTGTGTACTTGTGATGTTACAATTCTAAAGGCAGTTCCACCATATTATCAAACCTCTGTGCATACAACAGCAATTCATCGTGCAATTATGGATATGCCATCCCATCAATGCAACAATTAAGCGTTTAATAGTATCACAAAAGCATCAATGTGCTGACCGACTGTTCATCGTACATCCACGCTGACTTGCCGCTCGCTCAATTCATTCTCCGTAACTTTAAATTA
Organism: Tomocerus maximus; assembly: GCA_019776445.1. Classification (NCBI taxonomy): domain Eukaryota; kingdom Metazoa; phylum Arthropoda; class Collembola; order Entomobryomorpha; family Tomoceridae; genus Tomocerus; species Tomocerus maximus. The sequence goes on from JABASH010000428.1 coordinate 10,112, forward strand.
CTCGTATTCTATCTATACAATCTATCTAAATATCTAATCATTACACTATACAGCACCGCAACAACATTTTTGAGTATCGCGCATCCGTCATCTCATATCACACACTGTATTTATTTGATTCTTTTAACTGGCTGACAGCCTTTCATACAATCGTAAATGGCTTACAAGCATGAGATAAACGGCATGTTCGTGCTCTAACAATGGAGTTCATCATGAGCTCTCTTCAGTTGCTTATGTCAATCTAAAGGGACCTTAAGGCTAAGGCTGACTGAATGGATAATATGGAATATGGATTTCAATGCCCGGTTGTGTAAACTACAAGGACACTGTATCTTTACATTATTTTCTCACTCACACTTCACAGGGAAATACTTTAACTTAAGCTGACAAGAGTCATTTAAATGAATGAGAAAAATAGCTGAAATAAGTTTAATGAAACTTGAAATTGCATTTTCTACACAATTGTACTCATAGACTGAATACTCATAGGGGCATGGAATCTGTAGTAGGTACTACATTAGGTCGTAAATTCTTACTATACAAATAAAGATATTAAGATTTCAAACATTCACAGATTTTGAAAATTCTTCCTTATAATTTCGACAAAAATTTCGCTTTTGCTATACCAGCTTTAGCTGCTGCTCGACAACCATAATTCCTTATTTGTCTGACCTAAATTGTCGAAAAACCTACAGAATTTGGAAACTGAAGTGAATTAATGTATTATGCAACAACTATTGACAGAAAATAACGGTTTACCTAGATCACGTATCACATAATAGCAAACCGCAATGCAACAGAAAATTACATTCCATTTGGGAGTTAATGATCAATTATTTATAATTTCTACCAGCACTGTGTCAGCAATGAACAGCTCATGACAATATCACGTATATTATGACTTTGCTATTTTTATCTCAGTATAACATACTGTACATATGAACACTTAAAAATATATAGAGTACATTACACGATATAAATTACCTTAATAATATTATATAAGTGTTTACTCGCAATACAGTATCAGAGTATCAACCATATAAAATTGCTTACAACAATGTCAGGAATACAATAGTCTGTCAGACTCAGATGTTTCAGTTGTGGATAGCTGCCTAACTCACAAATTGATAAATTATTTTCCCCAACCAACATTTGCGTGTCTTTTTTGACACCGGAAGTGACTCTATTTTCCCGGCTATAGCGTATCCTGTAATACCTACGGGAGTACCCCCAACAATACTTTATACAGATGAATTAAACCTACAGACGAGGCCGTGAGCTTGAGTTTCCTCTTCTTTCTACCTTCTCTAGATAGATAGAGACAAATTAATGTAACATAGGTATGTATAATACAAGTTAACTAAACTCCCTGCAATCAGACAATTTTTCTTTTAACTAACACAGCCATTGCGTATACATGTAATAGTTGGGAATGGACGATGGAGGTAAGCAATCCATTGTCAGACGAAGCTGCCCAGATGTCAGTTACTTCAACCTAACAATTTTTTGGTAAACAAACAGGCTCTTCAGTATAGTACTTTTAAATACTTAACCTCCTATACCCGTAACAAATCCTTAAGATACCCTTATTATTTACATATTATGTAGGACATCTACATGTTGATCGTGCTGTCGTTGTGACTTAGAATACTCGTAGACAAGGTACACGTACTGTATTTACAAAAAATATTCTATATAGTACGTGGTGCCGTGTGTACGTAAATGTACTTTACGCCGGACGAAGTTTGGCTACTTTCTGAGTTGCAGATAGTGAGTGAGCGGAACAGAATTCTCTTCTCCCTCACCCCTCCGAAAATACCGTAATCGAAACTACACATATATAGATACGCATTTTCTCTCCTAACAATCCCTATTCTACTCTAGTATATGGTATATACTGCAATTACTAAGGGTAGATGTTGATAATCGATCCACCCACTCGAAATTCTGTTTTAAAATGAAATAATTCATTTAGATAGGTTTCCCAGCATTCGGTCACAGCTCCGCTAGTGGTTACCGGTTCGAATTAGATAGGAAAATTCAGTTTGTTTCCACGATGTAACAAATACGAAATTATAGGGTCTACCTAGTCTACCAAATAGATATAGCTAGAATGTGCAAAGAACCGCGGAGTGGTAGAAAATAACCACATTAAACTATGCAGGAACATGCATGTAAAGTGTACGAATACATAAGTACGCCAAAAGAATCAGACCCATATGATACACCTCATTACATTCCACGTAACATAGAACACCTTTACCTTTGGCTTTTATGTATGTATGCAATAAACTATCTTGTAACCCTACTCAACTTTGATTCAAACTTTCTTCTTTGCACTATAACATACTACGTACACACTACGTAGTACATACTACGTACATACGATATCCGATGTAATATGCAATGCACCATGCGTAAAATTAGCTTCTACTTCACGCAAATCAAAATGTACATTCATTAGGACATCCCTTCAAGTTGTGAGTTGTGTATGGTCAATTTCACATTTAATATAATCTTCCCCAAGCACAATCTTTGTTTGGCCATTTATTACAGTAAAATTATACATTTCTGTTTCTACTTCTCGCTATCAGAATAGAAACTTGGGTTATCTACAATTACTCTTAAAGACGCCATAAAAATCAACTACACTCAAGTTATATAGTAGTAACCAGCCATATAATATTTGAGTAGACTGCGATATGTATGTATTTATACACAGAGTAGGTAGGTACGTACATTGCATCTACTAGCTTAAAAGAACAAGCATAACGACTGACTCGAGTCGGTCTGCAAGTTGCGTAACATCGTGTTGGAGATATTAGTGGCAAATTCCGGTCTCTACTATATAAGCCACTTGCTTCAATACTCTTTGTTCGTTCCTTTGCGCGACGTGAGTGAGGAGTGCGTCTTGAATTCTGTTTTATGTATCTTAGGAGCTCAAGTCAACTAGTCTTGTCTCATCCTCATCGGTTTTCTCCCCCAACCAACAGTTTCGAATTGCAGGCAAAAGTCTTGCCATTGCGTTGCTTCACTCTTCTTCGCCCTTCCATGACACGACTTAAGCCAACTTTCTCAAAGACCTGACTGCCAGTCAACCAACTCAAATTCAAGTCATTTCCAACAACGACGACTCCGAATGCAACCCGAGTCTAAATTATGCTAGCTATATCTGTTGTGAGTTCTTACTGCTATTTTACAACAGCCCTTCCAGCTATGACCAACGCCGGCAGCGTACCAAATTTGATTTCGCATATAAAAGTCGAAATGACATGCAATAATCCAACTAGCAAAGGCAAAGAGCGCACTTCTATGTATTCCCGTAATATTCTGAGAGAATACAAATGCTAATGGCACCTACACTTTTCTATTCAGTTGACATGTTGTCAAAACTATGATGGTACCTTTTCTATATTCACAAAGCTAACAATAACTACAACACAGTAGTAGCAGTACCAAATAAATATTGTAAGAAGGTGTACTCTACTGATATGATATTATGACATGGCAAAATAACCCACACGCATTCAATGACACAGCAGTGCATCTCGTGGTGGATGGTATTTTATTCAGCCAATTCAATGCAAAACACTTCTAAGTCCTAATCAGCTTCGGATTCCTTTGTGACTTGAAAATGAGTTTGCATACAATACTTCCTGAGTCATTGGCTATAATAATCAACAAAAACTCTTACCTCAGGTGAAGCTATTTCTCCGTTTTTGTGTTTGTCCTCCTTAGCTTTCTTTTCCTTTCGGAGAAAACTGAACCTCCGGAATGATCGCTTTTTCGAGACTTTCTTTTTCTCTCCGGATTCTTCATTACTTGGGGTTTTCTCTCCTTCCAACAATTCCTTAACAGCATCTTTCGCCTCGTTCGTAGCATCTTGGGTCAGATCTTTAACCATTTCTTTTACTTCTTCTTTAACCCCCTGAAAAAAGATATTCAAGCATCATTCAAAAACTTTTCTCATATAATGCCAAAACTTATTATTCCATCTCGAACTCGAACCAAATTGCCAGCACGTGCATTCTGTCTGACGACTTACTTTTTCTTTTCCTTTCAATGAACTTGACTTTCTCCTAATGCAACTAAAATGAATTGTGAAATTGCCATTTGTGGTGCAGGTGCAATGCATTACCTTGCAAAGTTTGCTCTGTCTAATATTATACGGAATTATTTTTAGATGTCTAAAGTCTTTTAACGATCATAATTTGATTAAGTGTCTAAAATTAGTCAGTATAGTACTAATGTTCTACCTAAGCTGCTATTACGCTAGTAGTATTTAGTAAGCATTTCCTACTACACTTAAAATTAGTTAATGTCTATACGAATAGAAAAATGCCTCACTAGAGAACTACAATCCCATCTAAATGGGTGCATTACGCTCTATTGATTCTCTCAGAGATCCTATGATAGTACTCAAAAGCGCATGGGATTCTAAACGACTTCTTCAGACCATTTTACTGCCAGAGACAGAGGAGAGTTACTGAGCGCAGCATCCCATCCAGCTTTTAATATGACTCATAAAAGGGAAGCTAAATTGACAATTAAGCTGCACAAAAAACTTTCACAACTACACAGACTACAAGGAAGACAAAGATAGCCCGAGTCTAACGTAACATGAAACTCTATTATGTACCTCTGTAAGTATTATCTCAACTAACATTACAACAGCTCGGTTTCATTTATATAACTTACACGTAGGTTAAACGCTATGCTCAGATAGATTTTCACCGAGTAATGCAATACAGCATTTGAATTTAAGCTACATATATCCTTTATAACCCTGTTTTATAGTTCCAGATCTAACTAAATGACAAACAGACCTAAAATTCAATAAAGTTTATAACAGTCAGTAGCCAGTAGATTTTCATTTTGTTAAACTACAGGAGTCATTAAAATTAATCTCAAGTTTTGTACAGGAGAATTCGTACAGAAATGTACTAGGTAGTAAAAGTACTAATTTGCACATAGAACTTCATAGAGCGTTGCATATGCGATTACGTAACGCATAACTGTGAACAGCCGAGAGTAAAAGTAAAAATTACATACGAAATTAAGTAACTATTAACCAACTGATAGTGTCAATGTCCTGCATAAATTAAGAACAGTTTATATTCACTTACAAGGGCATAAAGCCATAATTGTACACAAAAATGTGCGTCTAACGCCTGTGAGTGCGAGGGCGAAATGAATAATGCATGTAAACAAAAATAAACGTTGGCTTAGAAAAGAAAAGTCTTTGATGTCCACCTACTTACATTCACAAAAATAAGCAAATCAGTAATTAACTTAGAAAGAGAGACAAGCAAATCCACTCTTTAACTGACATAACTAATGTATTGCTGTCTCGGTGTGCTAAATAGTTTGACTTAACTAGACAAACAAATGATACCTACAGTTGCACTTGAAGTGCTTACACTACTCACCTAACTTACTCCGGCATAATTCAATCTGCATAACAACTTAAGTATTCTTGTTTCCGAGTCCCATTGGGACACTAAGAAGTCACGAGTCAGCTATAACCACATAGTGTGAGAGTACATGAACTAGCTATCTGAATCTGTTTAACAAAAAATGCACCCCAAAAGTTTTGTAAGCATGCCTGGAGAGGTATAATATAATGTATCTATATTTATCATATCATATTCTCTGTCTAGTTACTAGAATTTGTTTGTAAACCAAGTAGCGGAGTGTGCCAGTCATGTAGTCATTACTCTCGTAAATAGTAATGAACATTTTTATGAGAGAAAATAAAAAGGATCAAATGTCAGTAAAAGGGGTTCCCGCTTTAGAACTTTGTAGAAACACTATAATAACACAGTATCAGTAACATGCCCAAAACGTAATTCAACTCTCGACTACTAGCAATAAAAGTAACCCTTAAACCAACATACCTCAATAATGTTGACAGCATTATTTCCGTCTTTGATATTCGCATCTCCGTTGACCACATTTACGTGGTTGTTCTCGCCCTCCGGAACAGCGGCATCTTTCTTAGGTGTGGTGGTGATATTAGCTGATTTACTTGTCTTTGCACCCATGTTGCCTTGTCTGATTAAATATATACTAAGGTCGCTTAGTGATTTCCCTCAACTCAAACAGGTAAAAGTACACTTCAACGTTGATTCGTTATGCGAATACGAATGTAGCAGGCAGTACTCGAGATTTAAATCGGATGTCTTAACTGTAAACAAAAGAAACAACACAAATTAGTATGAAGTGTAAATACTTATGGCTTACAAAATAATGCATTTAACAAATATTAGTCACATTTATACTCTTCATTTACACAATTTATACACAACACAACAAAAGCGTTACGATTACTGAGTTAAAAAAGGTCAGAAACTGTCGGCAACAATAAAATTCCTGTGTATAATGACCACATATGAAATTTCATTAATTCCAGTCTCGCTGCTGTAACAATTACTATGTTGCTGTAAGGAAACTTTGAAGAAATGCTCCCTTAGGTAGTTGATGCCATGATTTTGAAAACAAGACATTTACTTTAAAATGCAAGACTCAAGACACGAATCTACAGCCGAACCCCACTAATAAATAATTACTGGCTCTCCTCTCTCATTCCAACACAAATTACTTAAATAATTAGAAAATGAATCGGAAAATAACAACAGTAGGTTGTAATTTTCATGGCAGGCTTACATTTTAAGTGTATTTGACAAAGAAAGCTTTCATAGACGTAGAGTAGAGTTCTCTCAACGTTTGACTAACAACAACACTCACATGAACACGATGCACTTGCAGTATTTACTCAAGAAAGAATAAGTTATTATTTCTAGCACTATCTAGGTTCAGAAGCAGAAACAATTGAATACTCGAAGCCAAATCGACATTTCAAGTCAAGACAGAAAGACTGAAAGCCAGAAATGGTTTGATGTGAGCAGAGCACTACTGCTCTGGCTTTAACCGACTACTTTTCTGTCGAGCCGGCTTACCAAAATGTCTATGATATCATAGGTATGTATGTGCTTTCTTGGCTGATTGTGTTGTGAGAGCTGTAAACAGAAAACCGGCTTTGCCCCAAGCTATATCCCATCTTTTTCAAAGCCTCCAGTACCTACCTATCTATCTCAGGCGCGCAACAGTTGATAAATACAGGTGAGCATATTAAAACTCTATTACCTTAGTTTCTACCTACCTCCACTACCCCAACGAACTGCAGACCTTACCTCACCTTCATTCTATATAGTCCACATAAATATAGTTTACCAGTTACTCAAGAAACTCCACAAAGTAAATTCAACGGGGAAGTAAAGTGCAAACCTAGTATAGCAAAGCCAGTAAATGAATTCATTTTTTACTCTTGGTAATTACCTAGTTAACTCTTCCCTGGAAATTGTACTTACTTTTACCTTTTGCATAATATTCTCATATAATTATCTATAGGAATCCTTAGCTACACTTAATTGCGGCTCAATTTATTCCTACATGTGACCGTGACCCACCAAAAAACGAAACCCTCGCTCCGTGCCAATTTATTCACATGTATATCTATTGACATTTAAAAGGATAACAGAAGTACCTACCTATACATCATTAATTAGACACACATAATTAGTCAATCAACACATTATTTCTCTTTTCAAAATTGAAAACATTTCTGCTCAATGCTAAACACAGAAGGATTATTGGCTTATTATTGGTAATAATATTTAATAGGACCCACAATCAATGTACTACTCAATCTGAACAGTGCTTACAAGATAACGCATTGCGCGTAGGTACACAAATTTTAGTACCTATATGAGACATGGATTATACATTAACATCTTTTATAGTACCTATTATAATATAAAGGTGGTTAAAGATAATACATTGACTGTCATGGCCAAATAGGTAACGCATAGTATATTATATTATGCATGTATGCACGAGATACCTTTTATGTACAATTACAGCTCGTCCTCGTCCCTTCCTGCAAAGCACATGGCATAATATTATTATGCCTTACCTACCTTGGTCAATTATTGTGAAAAAAACAAAACAGTGTAATTTACTCTACGTGTTGGCACAAAATAAAGGAAAATAGATGCCTGGCATGTGATAACCAAAGTATAAATATTAGCTTATAGGTAGCTGGTAGGTAGGTTTCAGTTATTATTAGGTACTACTTCGTTCATAAGTATGTAGGTAAGGTAGCAAAAGCAAGTGTACTATCTGTGGATACCTAAAGTCCATGTTTTAAATAACATTTCACTTGGTTGGCATTGTGTTTGCGGTCTGTATTTATTCCTTCATTAAATACATAGTAAGTACTAAGTAAGTACTCGGGAACTATAACTTACCTACAGATAATAAATTCTGTTCCACATAATGGCTATACCAGCACATAAGTTTAGTGCAAACTGTTTATAGCAGCAAAGTTATACTTCTTTGGTAATAAAAACGATCCGACCATGAGAGCTCCCGTTGCAAAGAAATTTCATAGTTCATTACATATGAAATTTACGCTTACTTCTCTACTCTACAAAATGGATCGTTGAATAGGTTCAGCAAAGGAGCAGCAGCAGTATCCGCTCCAGCAAACGATCAGCCAAGAGCCAAGAAAGAACCAACTCAAGTCAAACCACATCATTTGAAGGAAAGATTTGCACTTGGATTCTCCCAATAAAAATACAAATTCCTCTGCCATATAAGTTCAATGTTAACCCTAACCCTCGAAAGATATATACACAAACATTTCCGGAGGCATTTTACTTTACTCCATTTTACCCTGACTATGCTCAATTCTCTGCGAATTTTTTTCTTCCTTTTGTACCTGCACAAGTAGGTACCAGACCACGTTTATCATCCTCTTACAAAAGGGCTGTCCACCCAACCCTTCCTTCCAGCCTCCATTTCAGACGTTATCGTGAAACTTACAATATGGCAATGTAGTACACAAACAAAAATTTAACCCCGTCTACATACCTAGCACGACTTGGTTGCACTCTGACCAAATATTTGAGGTGGGTATGAAATGACTTGATTGCATTGGTATGACAAAGAAATTCCTAAAACCCTTTTAAAGTCCAGACTACTCAGAACAGTCAGAACTGTGAAACGAAACATAAAACTCAGTGCATATCTACAAGTTGAAATTCTTTTTCATATTATCGCAATCATTTTAGTGCGCTTAAGTTTCATAGCGGGTTGGCATTGTTCCAACCCTAATTTACCAGAGTCATCACATCCAATTGAATATGACATCAATAGAGATTCAGTTCCTTTCCTTCCCTCCTTATACCCACTTTGACAGGCTTGATTCAATCAAGACTAGACACCACTAACCAAACCCAAAAACTCCCAATACATCCTCCGTCAAGAAACACAAACTGTCATCTCTGTCGATCTATATACTTTACTCAGAGGATTCCTTCAAGAAAAGAGTCAAGAAAGGCTTATGATGATTACACTTTGCCATAGCTTAGAGTAAGAAGGAGTTTATCTTCATAAAAATTCTATCGGCTCCTTCCCTTCGACTTCTCCATATTCGTGAGAAATATTTTTCAGCTTCAGCTAGCTTCCTGCCCAACCATATTCCATCAAACACAATCTTGACCATTTCTTGTTTATAGTGACGCTGCCTGTCAGTAAACATTCATCTTCCTTTTCTACTTCCATCACATTGCACCAGACTCAGACAGAAAGGATATTGCAGAGTAGAGAACGAGCCGGGCTACTATTTCTCTGACTTTCAGTGTTAGAAATCAAGATTTAGGAAACGTGGGTATGTAATTTAAACGTATCCAACCTTATAGGTTTATGATTCTGTGTAAGATAATAGTACTTAAGTATATAACTACAGACATAAAAATCAAAACTGTTTAGTGAATTCAATATCAAATAATAGATACAAATTAACACCCTGCTGCTACATTAATCTAAAAAGGAGTACTGTATCAAGTGTACGTGTTAAACGTCTTGATCCTGATATTTATACTTCCCACACAACACGCAATTGTGCAATTATTACGTGGAAATGAAAGTAAACTGGTTTTTGAATCTAGTTTTTGGAATAGGAGTATCACTGCCCCCATTTCCAGCTCAATGGATCAGAATGTCAGAATCGGAAGAGTACGTTAATAGCAGTAATATGCGTTTTCTTATATAAAAAACAGTAGCACGAACACATCCAGGTTTGGGGAATTTACCATGTCCAGTTCATGAGTCACAAGAAAATACGATCCGTTTCCAACTCTGAGTAGGGTTGAGTTTTAGACAGAAAAATAACCATATATAGTATAAAAGTACCACATGAAAGAAATGGATTGTAGAAAATGTATTACAATATGGAATGATACATATTTACACAGAATTATTATATGTGAAAGTTTAAGTCTCCACGTTGTCAATTCAGACAAAATACGGTACACGATTAAGCTACGCGGGGATTTACTATGAGCAAAATAAAAAAATCAACTTAAAAATCTGTATTTACAATGCAGAGACTGTGAGTATATAAAAGCGCTAATAATATGGAAGTTTTTTCTTGCTACTTGCTTCAAGTTTAGAATTGTATTTATACATTGAAGTTCACATATTGACTTTATTCACCACCGGAGCCTGCAGACAGACGTAAATGTTCCTTTATACTCAAATTCCCAATACACAACAGTCCATTGAATCAATTGAAAAGAATTGTTAAGAAATACCCTTTCCACCTAACCCAGCCGAACTTCAAACTTTGCTCAGCAGACTTTCAATGTCCTTTGCATTCATGTACACTTACTGCATGCACTTGACATAAACCAACTTACAGCTCCAAAATTTCTGGGTGTATTCAATTGACATTCAATTCATGAAGTCTTGCATGCACCTATCTATATGTATTTATTTTGGGTCCTCCAAAATCTATTTCCTACTGATAAAAACTCAGATACTGACTGCTGCTACTCTGTTACTTATCAACAATACTAAAGTGTATTATCTTTCCCAACTTTATATTCATCAATTTCTTATAAAAAGACTTCCATGCAACAATCATCACATTCTTGTCGTAAGTTATATAGTTTTTTCCTCCTGCCCTTGGTCTTAACCCCCCTTCTATCATCTCTGTGTATTGTGAGTGTATTAACAATGAAGTTATGCACCTACCTGCCCACAATATAAAAAATTTATTATTCATCCAAAAAAGAAATACAGGTATATATTATTTTCAGGTACCATCTACACTTGATCTTGTGGATATCAAAATATTGTGGTGCATCTGTGTTGAAATAGTAAAAATATTCAACCGTATAAGCACTCTTTAAATATCCTAATATACAATTGTACCAGTTTAATATAGATCCATTGTATAGAATTCTCATATTTAGATCCTTGAGAAACTATCTCAAAAAGAATGCAACAATTATTCTGTATATAGCTTATATCCACGTTTCTCACAAACGCATCGACGAACTTGACTTGAGTTCACCCATGCAGAGCAATGCAATTCTGAAATAGACTTTGTGGAAAACGTCTTTCGGAACCTGACAAATAATGCAGAGTAAATGCATGAAACTCAAAGGTCTTCGCCTGACAAGACTAAAAATTCTTTCATGGTGGATGTTACGCAGAGCTAATGCAATATGTGAACTTCAGCATACCCATCCCATTCGTTCCATCTCCTGTTTCCCATATTCCTTCACAAATCTCGCGAGATGTAAAATGAGAGCATTAGCAGGAAAAGTTGCGACAAAAACAATGAGAGTTAACATACGCATATCTGCTGAACATCCATCTACTAAGTAACTGTACACACATTCACTATTCAACATAATCTGCCAAACCACCCACCCTGTCTCTTCTTTCTCCGTCTAGTTTACTGGAAAGGTAACGAAGGTTTACCGATTACTTTTTAGAACATCTCATATTTTCACGTGTCAGCTCAAAGGTTATCGCGAAAAACTGTTTGACAGGATAAGATTTACACCATGATATACAAATGGTTACACGCACCAAATTAAGTAAACATCCTAACCAAACTATCTTCTTTCTCTCATGAAGAATTTTCTTGAGAACACGTAAACAATCTCTTAAAAGACACGACGAAAGTGTAATAGTGTAATGCACTTACAATGTACACCATGTATACACAAATGTAAATACATTTGTGCAAGTGACTTGTCGACATTTTCGACATATGCCAACTTCGTGTAAGCTAAGTAAGCCATCATGCCATCAACCTTCATGGTATGGTGAAATCCAAGAGTACAATATAAAATTAGTATTAATACACACAAAAGCTTTTCTTTGTTTACGATATTTTACTCGTTTTATATCCCTACAAGTCCGCTTGAGTTACTGCGTTTGAAAAAAACGTGCAGATATAGCCGGTAAGGTGTCAAATTGAAATTCATATAATATGATTTACAACAGTAAGTACTGTGAATACACATACGTTTTGCCTATAAGAAACCTAAGGACCGATGTACGATTACCATAAAATATTCGCTACCATTTTCCATGTACAAATATACTGAAGAGCCAAAGATAAATACGATATGCTATCCTACACCTACTTATCTAAATATTTTATGTGCATAATTCTCGGTAATTTTTGTCATGTAGTATGAGTTTAAAATGTGCAGTGCAGCAACAGTAACTTTCATCATGTAGTTAATCCCGTCACATTAAAAACAACTTAATGACACTGTTCAAATATGCACATAACCATTTCTGTTATCATTTTCTGAAAGCCCTAGTAGCTACTTATTTCTAATGTTTCATCTTTTCCTGTAGACGATCTCATATTTACTTATAGGTACTGAACTAATGTAATGAGCTAAGTCAGCTAAAAGGAGAAGGATTCACATCACATTAGCCAGACAGCCAAGTTTATTTAAGGCATCTCACATTACAATTTAGAGTTGAGCGAGGAGAACTCGAACGTTTAATATTAAAGATGATGCATGTTATATTGCCCTAAGTAAGTGGCGCCTACTTGGTTATTTGTGTTATGTTTCAGATAACGGATACATCGCTCTTATATTTAATATATTATATCATGATGATGGTTGGTGACTGTAATATGACTTTTGTTGTTAGCCACGATTCGTGAACTCGACTAAAAAAAGAACTACCTACCTAATAGAAACGGTACTAAAGAAGGCCAATGGAAGCTACGACGAAGACGACGACATCGCATCGTAAAGCACACAACTTTTTCCGTCAATTTTAATTCCCATCTAATTTCCTACAGAAAGAAGAACGCGATGGATCGTATTTCCTCCACTTAATTTTTACGCCTTTTTGAGCATTTTAGACATGCACGATGTCCTCTAACGCACATGGCAAGTCTAAGCATGCCTTAAAAAACTACTTAAAATACCCAACACAGGTCTCATCATCAACACCATCCAATCTACATCATTCTGAATAGTACAACAGTCCATTGCACTATCTACTGTAACTGTCTACTATATAATATTCACAAAATAAATCCTTATTTCAGTTCAGGTTTTTATAGGCATGACAGAAACTTATAGATTTCCCATTACACAGTAGAGTAAACAAGCCCACATTCCATAGCTCCTTGCCTCTACGGGATTTATACAAGTGCATAAGTGCATTTTAGGTACAAAATAATATTATAATCCTCGCCCTGCAACAAAGTTTCTACAAAAAATGCTCTTGAGCTTAAGTTGAACTCGATTTATCTAATCTACATTGTATATACATAAACCATACCAAGTAAACTACCTCGACTCTTCCAAACCTAAACCAAACATCATCAACCCATTCAATGAGACAAAGTGCAGATATACTAACACCCTTTGCAATAACACAAATATAACTTATGTACAATCGGTAAACTAACAATAAGCAAACGAAAGATATGTGACCGTTTAATTACTTTATTGGCTCCAATCCATTGCACATAGGCAGCCACGGCAGTCACATAAATCCTCTCAAGTCACTTAGATATTTAGCAACCCACATGCTTACATACTTCCACTGAACATCTTTGCTAATGAATATAACTTTGCATGTGCTTAGCAAAGAAAACATATCTGTAAAAGATGTTACAACCAGTAGCGTGTTTCACATCAGTTGGCTCATTGGCTTACTTTGTAAAGTTGTCCATTCATACCGAATCAGAGACATCTTAATGTCTTTCACATACATATCACATTTCCGTTGGACAACAAAAATGACAATTCTTGTTTAGCAAAAGAAAGGCCAGCTAACAATACTTAATGAAACAGAAACAGGTACTCTAAGGTACCCATTATTTAAATGCATATTATACCGTCGCTGTTTGACGCATTCACACAAGAGACTAACCCAAATAGGTAACCTAACCGTCGAAGAAACTTACTCCGGCACAAAGGTATGTCTATTGTGTTTCTATCGAGTGACAATAAACCATTTTGTGGACTGAAATTCTAATCTACTTAAGTGCCCAGTGAGACCTCAATACACAGGAGCTCAAAAAAGAAATTCTGATTCTCCATGACGTGCTTCGTGCTTAGATAAATCTCCTGCAAAGTACTTACTCGAATCAAAACACTATTATTAAGCTCAAAATGAGACCTTCCATTTTGTTGCTTATCATAACAGAACAGATAATATAAATACTCAAATCCTTCTTGTCTATAGAAAAAACATTTACGTACTTATTTCAACAAAAGTACCTAACAGATAGATATGCATGTTGAATGCAAGCAAATACAAACTAGAATGCACTAGATACTAGATGCAATGCATATTGTTCAATATATAATATTGTACCGCCATAATAGTGCATCATAATGACATCACTGCATTGACAACTGCAAGTACTAGGTAAATAGTAAATATTATCAGCTTTAAGCTGAAAAACTCGATATACAGTAATATTCCAGTAGACCACATCATGAATCATGATTTATAATAATGTTATCTCTGCTAAGTGTTATTGCATAATAAATTTTCAATGGGCAATGACAAGATTAGTTTTGCCGTTGCTAAAATTTGTAAAATCATTTTTGAACAAAAAAGTGTCATAGACTGAGTCACTGCGTGTTAGCTAAATCACCAAGATAAGAAAAGAGAAACAACTTATACTCGAATATTAATTCGAGTATGCACTATACTTTAATATTATAGAAAAATGTACATGAGACGAAGACGAAGGAAAAATACTTGGTTAATCAGACCACCAAGCCTAGCCATTACTGAGGGATTAACGGGTCTATCAATCTTGATATTCCATATAGATTAGAAATACTACAATGACAATTTATTTGATAGTTATTATTTACAGTAATGATGCATGTGTTTCATTAATATGCATAGACATTCGTATGTTATAAACTACTGTCTTAACTTTATAGTTCTACCACACTATGAAACTGGGGACATATCTTCTAGTGCCACTGCCGTTATTTTGTGGTGGTTCTTCTACAATTTATCTACATAAGCACTATCCACAATCACTATTCACACTTAAAATACAGCATGTAGCAGCTTAATAGCAATCTACCGAACTAGAGATTACAAGGCAAAAGCGCTTTCCATAATTCATTGTCTTTCTTCTCTTTTCTTCTATCTATGTAATAGCAACAGGAACTAACAACAAGGAAAATGAGATTGGATAAGAGCAACGGCTACAATGCACGAGTTGGTTTCATTGCTACAAAACCAATTACAAGTAAGTCAACACAGACAGAGTATTTCTCTTGATGCAATGCCATGTTCCTTGAGTAGAGTACATTAGCTACTGTTTCTAACATTAGTAACTCATGCATTTACCTACAGACCCTACATGTAGTTTATCTACCTCGAGGAAATTCCATCCAATTCCAATGAATAATTACAGGCTATAAGCGATATCATAAGTAAAAGATAGAGACAAATTCCTGTACTCACCCACTCTGTTACTTATTGTTTGTAGAGCTACTACTGTTGGGATACGAAAGAATAAGATGTATCGTGTTGGACGGGTATATACAAATGTATTTGATATAGATACGCTCTGCTTTTAAGAATATCATGAACAAAGCAAAGTTACGTTACAATGATTATTACCTACTCCATCATTCCAACATCCTGTGATCTTACTTTGGTGGAAAGAGCTTCTTCAAGAATAGCTCAACTCTGGTCATAATGATGTGTCATTTATTTCCAAGTGTGTGTAAAATTCTTCCCCTCCACAACTACTCTATCGCTCGACTCAAAAAAACTTGTCCATCAACTAAGGACCAGATGTTAAAAGGACAGACGAGAAGACACACGAGAAGAGCTAAGTAAGAAAACCCTTTCAATTTGAAGCGAAAGACAGTTTTACTTCAGCATTAACATCCAGAACCAAAATCCCACGACATACCAACAAACTATTTTAAAATTTCCTCACCATATAGACATGCTAATAAAGAACGTAACTGCATGCAGAGACAAACAAGTGCTATGAATAAGTACCTAGTACATAAACCTACTCTGACCTCCAAGAATTAACAATGACTAATCTACAAACTAAAGAATATTCTTCCACAATTAAAAATGCTATAAGTAAGTAGAAGGTTTAGGAGTGTCAAGCTGTAAAATCAAAATTACTAGCACTTACATTATTAGTGAATCCGATCCAAAGGCTTACACCAATTCCCACAGAATAACAGACAAATGATTCAGAAGTTAATACAACACAACACTGAGCACAGAGAGAACAGACAGGCCAACCGAAGCGAAGGCGACTGAATGACAGCAGAGTCGAACCAGAACTAAGGGACACGACAGAATAGCCACAGAACTAATGCGTAATGCAAGGCTTGCTTCGAGCTCTGGTTGCAACGGAATCATTCCTTCCCTTATCTCGCTACATACATTGTGCTCCTACACAAGTACACACTACACACAAGTAGGAGCAATAAAATCTCCTACACCATGCACACACCTAGACACATTGTACTCTAGAAATATCTAACAATAATCAAGACAGACCTTATAGTGTATACCAAAAACATTCGTAATTCCTATCCTGTCCAGGCTATACAACAATATTATGTGCATAAGGGTATTAATACTCCTTCTTGGTTAAACATTTCTTTTCGTATACAATAATATATACAAACATACATACATTATATGTACATCATATAATAGTCACAACTAAAAGCATGCACAACAACAGCACAACCACAACCTTACATTTTAAATAACAAAATAAATCAGAATCAACATTACTTTGAATTCACACTGATTTTCCACAGAGCACTTACGCAATACTTTGCAAATTACAGCAAATTACAGCATTTTCCATTTTGCTAAAATTATATCCTGTGTCATAGTTAAGTAATAGCTATTATAATCCTTCTTCTACAAATACCTATACAAAATATACAATCCAAAGTGCAGTAGTACAATCCAACCATTATTACATCAACAAATAACCGGCAATGCTCGCAACACACCATCGCACTCGTACTATCCTACCTAATTTTGCTATTAGAGAACTCAGCATAATTGCTAGGTTCTAGTGGTAGCTATGCATGTTATTCCACCTTCAACGTCAAAAATTCGCTGTCATAAATACACAAAACCGTGAATGAATTTAACTTATTAATGTTGAATAACGCAACCCAAAGAGCATAAACACTCACAAGCACAATAACGTACAGAGGAAACCAAACCAGACAAATCGACAGTTTTAATGTAGCGCAAAATGGCATGACTCATTTTTTCTATTAGCTTTTTCTCCTTAAAATGTCATGCATAATTACTGTTTATACAAACATCGCTTACACAAACATAACCCAAACCAACACAAACATATCCGTCATTCCATTTTATGACGTAATTGTTTTACGAATCAATTAGTAAATTAGTAAATAATTAGACATTTAAATGAATACCTAAGTAAATTAATTTTATTTCACTAACAAATAAAATGAATACGCAATCCTCCTCGAAACTACTATATGGTTAGCCTATTTTTTTCGTTTTTTACGTCAAAAAGTATGTATGTACTTTAGACTCTTCTACGTAACAGTAATGAAAAAATAGATTGCATTTTACAAGCAAATTCCGAGACGTATATGATAGCAAGTTACAATGGAGTAGAATGTATAATACCGAGTTACTTTGAATTACATAATAATACTTGATAACAATGGGCTTGGTATATTAAGTAAGCGTATTGCTAATGGAAATACATAAAAAATTTAGAATAAGTGTATGCATTACTTTAGGTTAGATGCAACGAACGTCATTTATGGTTTTCTAGAGTCACCCAACACCCGCATAGGATGACAAATGACAATTACTCACATCTCTAGCATCCACTACATGCCATCCTGTTTTGCAATGTAAGTCAAGTCAAGTTTGAGTCGAGTCAACGTACCCAGACTAACCAAGAGTCATCCTACAGAATTAAAAGCTCCAAAAAAAGAAAAAGGAAGGAAGGATAAGAATGGGCGTGATAGTGCAGTTTGTTTTACGTTATGTTCTGGAATGCTATGTCATAGTCCTAGAGTCTCTTCTTTTCTTCCAATTGCAATCTCACAACTGTTTATAGTAAAGTAAGCTTAGGAAGAGTGTGCTATAACTCGACTTTTCCTTTTGTGGTAATATTGGATATTACATCCTAACCTCTGTTTTGGTGCTCCATGTATTATGCAATACTGTTATTCTGTTCTTCACTCAGTTTCCACTTCCCACTATCTGCGTCAACGTATTTACGTATACGCGTATGGACGTAGCCCCTAGCTAAACCAAACATCCTACATAATATAATATTATACCTACCAGACTATTACATAATATTATCAATGCAACAACACAACAGTGAGTTGTCGTCGCCGCTTCGTCGTATCTTTGCATTCACATAACGCACAATGTGATACACACAATGCCTAATGTCTCACATCTTCCCATGCAGCTTCCAGCAGCTGATGTAAGTGAGTGTAAAAGTTAACATGCATACTACATAGAAGGATAGACGGTACTATCAACATCTATAAGTTAATAGTATTGCGAAGAGTAATATATACGACATAATATATGAATGGCCAGAATAAGCCTGATACAAAATACAAACACAAAGTACTGTACTGAGGAATACATACATATACTGATGAAACTGACGCTGAATGCATCGTGGATGTAGACGACTGTACGTACACGGGGTTAAGTTTTAAGATACTCTAAGGACGGAGTTGAAAACCGAACTAGATAAAGTTAGGCGAGTCATTCCATGAACCTGCGAAATACTCGGGTTACGAGAAGCTACGCACGCCGGGAAAAATCTTTACTTCACATGTATCACGTATAGGAGGGGAGACCCTAGGCGGGTGAGTGTGAGACCGAGACCCTATCTCAAGCTAACTTTATAAGAGCTGACAACTGTACTGCAGCTATAGCTTTCTACGACACTGTCAACTTTAAGTATTTCACAGCGCTCTCCCACTGGATAGGTATATACAATGCTTTATGAATGATATTGCTGGAATTATATTGAATAAGCATTCTCGTTGCTTTCCTATGTCTCGATCTTCGTCTACCCCAACACTCAAAGGACGGGGTAGTAATGTAGTAAGTATAGGGTAGTTAGGTACCATGCTACGTACAAATATTGCACTACGCATAACGCACTTTCAGATTTGTATTTTATACATCGTATTTAATATTATGATACCTATATGTGTACATTTTATATAGAGTGTACATATGTATGTACATTTTCATATGTCTGCAACACTGTACGATCTACAACTGTGCAATACTATAATGTTGATCGGCCAGTGTGGACGGAGAAGTACATTTTGGTCACCATCATTTAATGCAATGCATCAGTCAAACGGTATATAGATGTAAGCATCTACATTTAGACTACTACCCCGTTATATGGACAGTTGTGTGTGTAGTGTGTACACGAATTCTCAAAAGCAGCCGGCAGCCGCTACTTCGGCTTTTGTGCCGTGTCGACAACACGATTCATCCACCTCCATTTCACAGATATAAGGACTAGGCTTAGGTACATGTGCTTCTATGTTGAACTAAAAACGTTACGAAAACGACATACTAGAATGCATGCGTATTCGGATACGTAGTCGCTCTACCCGGGTATTACTTCACATCGCATGGTTTCCGTCAACCGGCACAAAATCTTGTACACGAGATTCGTTCACGTACACTATCCAACTAGTTACATGTCTTTACGTTTCGTTCGTCGCAAGTCGGAACTTCAACTTGACTTATACTCATTCTCAACTTTTCAATGTACGCATACTTATCACTCCCTTTCACTACTCTGTCTCAGTCTAAGTTTTGCATGAAAGCAATGTTCTGTGAGCAATTGTGATTTCTCACAAATCCTGTGTTCTGTCTGTACCTCAACAGAATAAGAAAACCCTCACAGTGTATCTTATTTGTTAACTGAAATGCAATATCAGAAACACTACATGATAATAAACTGAAAAATATCTCCTGCTGTTTTTATGCTCTGAAAACAGTCAAAACAGTATTTCATTATTCATACGAATCAATAGGTATCCCTATTAAAGTGTCTTTTTGGACAAATTGCATTCAAATATTGTTCATTATTTTGACACGTCATATTAGAGTATACATAGTGTACATAGGTCATAGAGTCATACTCTTATACGTCTGCAAAATCAAAGCTTTATGATAGACTAGGTCTATAGCTTACCCCAACCAGGGCGTATATCCAATAAAGGCAATGCAAAAATGCAATGTGCAACGATTAGGTGCGTATGAAAGTGCATAGGTTATCCCAATGATTCATAATACAAGATTCCACTTAATTCTATACTCACAATAGTCGCCGCCACGACGAATGCTCCCAAATAGAAAGAAGAGCAACAGCAAGATAAAAAAGCAACTCTATAGATGCACCACTTTCCTCCTCTTAGATAGACTCGAGCAAACAAGACTCTCATTTTATGATAGAGTGAATGATGCGATTGCGCCCCTAATTTGAAAACTTTTAAAACGAGTTGAGAAGATAGATATATGATATATGAGCAACAGCCATGCACGTAGTTTGTGCATAGATCTACGCATTCGAAAGGTACAAATACACGCAGTATATACAAGTAGAGAGATACTTGTAATGTAAACCATGACTATTTTATGTCTTTGCGAATGAAATGAGAATTCGAGAGGGTAGCTCTGCTTAGCTGTTGACAATAAGAACAGTAAGTGCTAGACCAGAAGGATCAATAAAATAAAGATTTACATGAGCACTGTAGTCGGCTCTCGACTGGTAAAATCTTTCGCAAAAACTTTGCATCCGGCTCGTATGGTCTTGAACAGTATTTTGGGGAGAATAAGCTAGGCTAGTAACTCCTATCCAAAGCTCATTGAAAAGCTGAAAACGACTCCCTAAGTTCTCTCTTAAAAAGTAAAATATGAGAGAAATAAAACCCTCCACCCACCAATCCTATCCTCTTCACAATAATAATGACTATCTAGCAGGCGTAGCAAGCAGAGTTGAGTGTTGAGAGTATGCATTAACTAACCCTCCTACCCATAGAAAGATATCCACGACTATTCGCAGTGTGATATGGCATGGCACTATGGAAAACATTACATATACTGTCTCGACAGCCGGTTACCTTTGCAATAACAGCTATTTTATTTGCTCATGGATACAACCTCACTCAATAATTTAGACTCCCCTCAAACGCACATCTGCAACTTCTACTCATTTTATTTCGGTTTGGCACATTGCGAAATGCTAATCAAGTCTCACTGCTGAACAACGCATGGTAACTTTACATCTCCACGCTCATTGCATATGCAATCTCAAACACATGCCATTTACCATGTTAATCGCTTTACAATGAAGCGATACATTTGTACACTGTATGTACCACGTTATGCTACGACGCGTGCATCACCTGACCTAAAAGTGTATACCTACCAAATCCACTACATTACTTTACTTATACTGGTTTCTGACTATTTAAATGGCGAAAACAACGATATTAATCGATATTTGCATTCACTTAGGTAATCTTGTAGTAATCGATATAATAATCGCCTAATCAAAAACTGCACCCCATATCCCAGACTGTAACTTATCTTTATTGTCTTAAACAGGGGCAAAATAATTTTGTATGCTTAATTATTTACTGCTTTTTCCACAACATTAGTGCACACAACTGAACGAAATACTACACTATTTATACACATTTCAACTATCAACGGCTATTTATAGCAGTAATACCAACTTTCCTTCCTCATTCGATGTCTTTTTAGTTTTATTGAACTAAGAATAACCAATAAGAAACGGCATTAGCAGAATAGCAGACAATATTATTTCGAATGTTAGCTAATGTTCTTTTATTATGCAAAGGCTTCTAATTTCTAAGAACAAAACCAAGTTAAGAATCTTAATTTAGAATAATATGTCCATTCAGCCAAAAGTTTGCTCTCTTTTATGTGACTACTATATTCAAGATACTAAATAATTTCTAGCTTGCAAATTGTATTCAATGCCCAAAAACGCCAAGATTCAAGATAGCAATGGTATTTACGAAGTGCTAAAACACAACACTTGAATCTTACCGTCTTTGTTTTGCAACAAGTAGGTACTTAAATATAAATGTCACAAGCCAAAGTCAATTAATGTAGTAATAATCCTTAGTGTGGTGAAAAAATTAAAATTGGTCGCAGTCAGTTGCTGCTAGATATTTACAATTGCATTATTACGTCGCATATAGTAAAAGGACAAAATAATAACTCTCTTGAAAATGTAAACAAACTCCGCTTCAGCTAGACGCAACAAAATGAAGCGCCTAACTGAATGTATTTGTATATACTACTAGAACAAGTGAACAGTAAAGAATTATAATTGAGACACAACTGTCTGGAAGCGACTTAATATAGATCGAATGGATGTATTTGTGTCTTAATACTAACAATAAGTGTACAACTATGAAAAAAGTATGTGCAAATTATGAGCTTTCTTATCCTGTTGATTTATATCATTTGAAATCTATAGCTAAAAACTTTTGCAACATTTAATATTTAAATTGCAATTTGGCCTGCCATGTTGGGAATCAACAACTCGGAGCAACTCGGTTGTTCAGCCAGCAAAAAATATTTAGCTTTGACATAGGGTTGTGATTTATGTTTTCCTTTTTGCTTCTCATATCTTTTAGTTCTGGCGATTAAAAAGTAAATCCTTTATCACAACCCAAATTCTTAGCATTTTGTCTGACTCATCATTCTTGTAATGACATTTTCTGTTATGTTTTACTTACTTATTAACGTTATAAGTATTAAATTTTGCCTACTGTTCAAATAATAATATGTAGTACAACTTTAGGAGGTATTTCTGTCCTGAAAATAATGGCTGACATGTCTACAGATTTATTACAACAATTTCAGTGTATGATTTAGTCTTAATAAATATAACGACTGCACATATATTACACTTTACTTTAGTTACATATACTAAGCAAACAACGGAAGAACACAAAGTAAAGCTCATAAGAAGTAACTTCGGTAAGTATGGTTTGCATTGGGAAATGTTGATTTAGTTAGTTCTGTTTTCAGTTAGTTAAAGATTATGTAATTTACTCAAGTTTCTACTATTTGGTTAATGTACCCACATTAATACTAGCATAAACAAGATCAAAACAATTAATGTCCATCATTTTGTAGTAATCAGTTACTTAATAAACAGACTAAAGTGTTTGCACTTGTGTCATGTCTGTCAGCCATCCAGCCAGAATCCAGAGTCTGACAGTGTGACAGTACACAGCATTCCCACACTCCAATTTTTTCATGTCTACGTTGCTATTTACTTTTGAACCACATAGCTGTAGTGATGAACAAGAGATAAATTCTAACACAAAATCCTCAATATTTTTGATGGTGCCCCAGGTCAAAGTGTCAAATGAAGTAAAAGAAAAATACACATTCCAACTATCAAATCCTACTGTTTACTATACAACTATAAATCGTTGCTACATTCTTATTGCATGGATTACATGGATATACTTTCCTTCAGATTGTCTAGCGTCATACTGAAGTAAAATGAAGTAAAAAGTAGAAGTTGGGTAAAATGATGACAAGAAATAAATAATAAATAAATATCAGGCACGTAATAAGTTTAGTAATATGGTATTTGTATACACTTTACACAGCTATATCTTGTACTGTGTCAGCTATTTGTGATAATAAAACACACAAACTGTAACATAAAGTTCATAATTTAAAGTTACATGCATAAAATATGAGACGAAGGAGGCCTGAATGACAGACTGATATAATACCACATCATATAGATCTCTAGTTTAAAAATAATAATAAATAAAATGCACTAAATATAGTAATACGACTACAAATACCAAGACATTTTACGCCTATTATTGGTTCAGAGTTCAGACGAGTTACGTTGCATTGCGTCTAGGATTGTACGTACAAACGTATCCTCTTCTCTGTCCAGTCGACTCTTTCGACTTGCATGCATTTAACATAGAGATCCAGACTTCCTGTCTTATCAGTTTCCTCAAAAACATTTACAAGAGTAAATATCCCTAATATATCCACTTCAGTCTAGTCAAGCCACATACTTTCTTTGCTTTCCCGTAATCTTCAATGGAGCAAGATTAGAGAATTCCGACGTACAGAGGAAAGAGATCTAGTAGAATAGGGGACATTTAAAACTCAACATGCAGTGCCGTGACTCCTAAATTCATGACTAGATTAACGTTTCTACAATAGAAAAATCTAAAAGAATTCTTAGACCCGAACCTTTGCTTCGGGGCAAAGGTAGCAAGAGCAAGTAGCGAGAACATTAATATATAATATTATTACACAACCCAAAGCACTTTAACTCCGGTCCTCATCCCAATATCTCAGAATAAGAACAAAATATACTATATATGTAAGTAGTTTGGGTAGGTAGCATTTAAACATACATAAGACACCAAGACGCAAAACGCAAACACTAAAAACTGTTGATAGGAGAATATGAGTTTTTCAAGGGGAGGAATTTCTGTACACGGACCCTGTAGGCTATTTGACTCTTTGACTCTAAAATTTCTAAAGTTGACATCAGAATCTAATAAAAATTATAAAATGGTTTTAATTGTGACTTTTTGCACATTGACATGTATAACAAATTAAGATATTAGTCACATTAGACCATTTTAGATGGATGTTAATTGATGATTAAGAGAACAACAAACAAAACGTAATGACTGTTCCACTTCTAATACAATTTTTTTATTACAACAACGCAACGGCTCAGAACTTTCAAGGTTTTTGAGACTTGAATAAAGCAAACGGTTTACTTGAGGCACGGTCACCAACCTCCATTAAATGATAAAAAGTAATACAATTAATTGTGTAGATTAGATAGTTAGAGATAAGCATTGGATACTATACATAATACATACTATTGACGCATCGAGTAGCTCAAAAATCCGATGTTGTTAAATATTATCTACACTTATTATTACCCGAAATTAGTAGTATTTTCATAACTGTGCCGAACTTTAACTCTACAATTTCCAGTCTCGTACAATAGATCAATATAGTAAAGAAAGAGTAACATTTGTATGGCATTTTCAATTTGGTTTTTAGCTTTGATAAGACCGCAATAATTGCAATTATGTGTTAGTTTACTTTACATTTTCAATAGTTTTATTGATGATTATGAATACCATTTCCAGATTAACGGAACTTGAAATGAAACATACACAAACGGTCAATTTAAAAACATATCGAATTAAACGAAGCTGACTTGCATTATGAACGAGAGTGGTCGTTAGTGCCGTCAACAACTATTAATTTGTTTCGACATTGATTTGAATAGAGCAGCTACTACTGCAGCAGAGTCACTAACGTGCAATGAATACGAATATAAAACGGGAGATAAACAAAAATATATGGAGCGTATACAGTTTTAGACAGTAGTACACAAAATCTAAATTGTAGCATACGTTACAATTTACAAATTGGTGTAGTTTGCTGTAAGTATCGTATAAAAGTGTACCGTATGCATGTTTGAATAGCTCATGATGTTTCATGTAGATAAATAGCTCCAGTGAGTCCAGAAACCTGCTGTTCCAACCATTGTATACGAAAACTGATTTTCAATTTAGGTTTCAGAACTATGAAGAAAAATTAAACCGCGCATTAGTAATAACGGTTCATGCAACAATAAGAACCTAAAAATTTTGTAGAGAAACAAAACTTTTCTCAAAATAGGCACATAAAGGTGGGGTAAACGGCCTGGCCTGAGGGCGCTTTTGCAAAAAAGAAGGGACTTTTTATGTTGGTATTCTTTTGAGTTCTACGACCAATCCAAGAACTGAATCATCTATTTATCTCCACCTTACATAGCGATGGTACCCGTCCGTCATCATGCCTTACTTAACTTGAACTACACTTACTTACCAACTCATATAGAATTGAAGTTTGAGTGTGTGTATCAGTATAGTGCATATAGCCAATGAAGCCGCTAATAGAAATACGTACCTGGGTAGCTATAGTTCCATTTACATAGGTATATTTGTATTGTACCATGTAGAATCGGTTAATCCTGTACAAGTCCTTTTGGTAATGGTATTAAACGACTCGGTGCTACTTGCATGTATGTACTTGGGCATTTTTGGATAGTGTACAGAAATGTAGAGAGTGGGTAGCAAGCAATATATAATATTTATTTATGTGTAGAGAGTGTGAGGAGTGCGTAAAAATAATCTACCTGCTAGCACCATACAGACAGACATGGTATGAAGGTATATATATAACACTAGCCAGACTAAGTGTACAATAGTAGTACCTCCTACTACTCTGATTGTGAATGTTAGGATTCATAGAACCGTAACGGATGAAGTAAATACAAAAGTTGTGTACCTCGAAAGTAAATGTATACTTACCTGTTCTTATTCTGACTAGTTACTATTACTCTACTACTGGTTAAGTATGGCTCGGTTTTCAGTAAATATACTCACGAACGACAGTAGGTATGCTAAAGACACCATCTTGAACAGCTTTTTTCTGATTTATTCCAACCATTTATTTGTTATACAATTCTAACGAATTGTCGTGTGTATGGTTCATCTCACATTTTCTGATATTCTTAATGCTCCATGATATTCTAAATATCAATTCGTTTTTCATGTATTGCAGAGCTAAGAGTTATATCCTACCAGTTTTGTGTGGTGCACAATGCAAACACATAATGATTAAACTTAAGCTAGTGTTTGTGACTTGATACTTTCCCACAAAACATAGTATTCATGGTTAATGAATTGCAAATAATTTGTAATAATTTGTATGGAGAAAAAAACCAAGTCCAATAAAAATTGATACACAAATGACACAACAAAGTGTGTAAATGAGACAAATGAGTCATAATCATAACTGATATCATTGTTTTCGTTACAGATAATGTGAAATGTGTGCCAAATAAGACATGATATAAAAATTCCTCCAGTTCTTAGTACTTATCGTCTTCACAGATAGTACTTTCATTCATTTGATATTTTGTAGGGATTTGAATGACTCAATCTCACTCAAAATACTAAAAAATAACTATAGTTTAAATTAAAGTGCCTGTAACATACATGTCGCTTTCGTTGTTGTCAATCAATTTAAACGAATCCTGGTCAATCTAAAAACATATCTCCAGAAATCGGAATGAATGGATGATATATGTCATGCTAAATGACATATTAGTCATAATAAATGCGAGATAGACGTGCACTACGCATATTGAATGACATTTTTGTAAGAAGCAGTCATTGAGGACATTTGGGTCACAAAATATTATGTTTACCGTCCCTTGGCTTTGGCCATAATGTAGTTTTACCTTGAGGTTGATCTGGCACTAATAATTATGCTGCCAATTTAAAAATCTTATGACTCTCTGGACTGTCTGGACTGGACAGGATTTATAATTGTATAACAAACATGATCAATAACTGTGGCATGACTGAACTAAAATCGACAATAAACCGCAAAATAAAGACCCCTGTAACTAAACATTAAATTCAAGAAGTCAAGGATACTTATTGGCCATGGCATGAATAAGTATGACTTATGATACGACGACTAAGAACTATAATTAGTATAAGACCTTAAGGAGTCTCGGTTTGAATTGGAGCATTGATTTTGCCAATTGGTATTACTTCGTAATTGCGAATGTACTTGAACACGTGTATGCGAGTGGATTATATCTTTATATTATTTTCCATCGTAATGTTGGAAAATAAAAGTAAACCATGTATAAATATTCTATTCTATTCACTGTTCACCACCAATGAACAATCCTAGCCAAACGAAGAGGAAAGAAAGATAGACGACATAAAACTATATTAAGCATGCAAAATACATTCATATTCATATTTATTAAAGTGCCATAAAGTTCAAATCTTACAAGAAGACATGAAGTTCAAAGAGTGATTTTGCCAGTACAACATAAAATGAGAACTGAGTAAACCGAACCACCGAAAGATACACACGACACACCTTTATGCTTTATTTAGTAAGCATGCATACAAGCAACTGCAAGTGCAACATGTGAATACAAAGTAAAGCATTTTAATTAGTACACAAAATGCTACAAATACTATATACCAAAACGCTAGCCATAGCCTCGACCAAAATTACTACCGAAAAGCATAATGCTACATAAGTATACTACAAGAGTTGTATTTATCTGTATGGTTATATTTTACTACGTGCAATAATTATTCAACATACTTAGATGCTGGGCACACAAATCCAGAAATCGTCGAAGCAAGGATTTCATTGTTCACGGAATGTATGAAACGTACATATGTCCATTTAGAGAAACAAAGTTAGAATCTAAATAACCCTCTTCAAAAATAATATGTCTGTAGTAGGTCACGTCAGTCAGGTAGAGCCTAACAAACAGTGTAACAATACCTGCACTTTTTGGTGGTTCACAAATTACAATTTTGCTTTACGTTTCCAACCTAGCACGGACATGCAAATATCCTATTGGCGACCTGGCGAGATGGTTGGGCATTGAAAATAGCCTCAATTAACATTATATTCTATTCCACGAAAGAATAGCCGAAACAAAGCCTTGAATATTTTGTTAAACTCTCATCTCATATCCAGCACTCGGCACATGGGCATGAACCCATTTCTATGAAATAGGCACTTAGCTAGTGCTGCACCCAACATCATGCAATTATATTATACTGAATACTGGTGGTCAGTGAAGTAGGGACAAATTAAAGGCCGCGTCTGCTCTGCTGTTATTACAATACCCAAGCATTTTCAGAAATCTGCACAACCAAAAACCAAACCAAAAGCACACTTGAAAGATATCGCATCATCCATCCATGTACTTACTTCCATTGATCTGCTACCTGTATATAATATTTGACATAAATTCAAACGTTTTTGTGTTGAATTAATCAATAAGTTTTAATTATTATTATTATTCCTTACATAGATATACACTGTTACTGTTCAAGGAATATAAATAACTATACAGAAGGTAAACATGTTTCGCTTGCAAATTTCAATCGAATCCGCAACCCGCAATGTCCTTCGTAAACCACCACACACGGAGATGATGCATGGTATGCTGTTATGCAAATCGAGAATAAAATGTACAGTTTTCAAATGATAAAAGTAAACTTGTCAGCCAGTCAGCCTAATCAGCGTACGAGACCCATATATATAATAATATAGCTGTATTGTATATGCGCTAATTGTTATTATACAAATGGATAGGATGATACAGAAATGCATTGCGCATTGCATAAATCTGTGCTTTTCACGAATAATAATCATTTCATGTGTAGATGCAATAAAATTTAGAAATAATATCACACCAACATCAAAGGACAAGGACAACAATTGTTGTCCCTGTAGATGTCAACAGAAAATAAAGAATATTTGCTACTTTTCGACTGCGCATAATGTGACTGTACTACGTAAGTATACCGGTACTCACTGATTGCGTACTTCGTATTTTGTATTCAGATATGGGACAATTAATTCATATTCATACTGATTAGAACACTGTCATTCATAAAAGTAGATAAGTATTTAAAGGTAGTATTTATGTATGCTAAACTACTCTAATTCAACTCAAAACTGTGCTAAAAATAAAGGGCAATGATTTATAACGATACTATCTGACAGACAAAATAGTATGAGAAACCTGGTCGTTTCTTATCGATTTCGCGGAAATCACAGGATGACTAATGGTAAGAACCCCAATATCATATTCATGCTTGTAAGTATGTATAGACGGTAGACGTCCACTGCACTTTGCTCATTCATTACCCATGCCCTGTTTGGGCTTTCCCTTTTGTGTTTGCATTACATACATAAGCTTGTTGTGAATTGTGGACGTTAATAACTTCAAATTCAAGAATCTACGTCACGTTCATATTCCGATATCCGAGGCGCCTGGCGGGCGCAATAGCCTACCATTTATTATTTACATGATTTTGATTTAACATTATCCTCGATATTACAGAATAACTGTAGACTGTACACCGTTCATATGTATTGTCATAGTCAGTGTCAGTATTATAAACACCTATACAAACACAATAATATTGCAATGATTCATCACTGGAAAGAAGTGCACTATATAGCTTTTTTTTAAAGTTTGACCTATATGCAAATACAACCTTTTGCAAAATAACCTTAAAGTAAACAATCAAAAACAATGCACAGTATCATCTTTTAACCACACAAGTCACATTCTACAGGCATCATTATCGTTCATATTTATAAAGCAAATTGCATATATAATGCACAAGGATAGGACCGTTGTTGCTGTCCACCAGTGCAGTAACATGATACACTACACTAAGTACTGATATTGATGA